>CM077163.1:151521458-151786626 GCA_039583875.1 Platanthera guangdongensis | reverse complement strand
TTACGGCTTCAAAGGGGTCTCGAGCAAAGACTTGATGACTGCTCTTCAGGTGGTGAAGGCGGTTCGATGCCTGTGCAGAACTGTTCTTACACTATTGGAGGTTACAAAGCCGAAGCCCGCGTTGGATTGTATTTCAGTGGTATTGAAATACCCTGATGTGTTCCCCGCAGATCTTCCTGGAGCCCCGCCTCAACGGGAGATAGATTTTACGATTGAGCTAGTGCCAGGTGCAAAAGCCTGTGTCACGATCTCCTTATCGGCTAGCGCCTAAGGAAATGGCGGAGCTGAAAGTTCAAACTGCAAGAGTTGTTGGAGCAAGGGTATGTGTGCTCGAGTTCTTCGCCTTGGAGTGCGCCGGTCCTCTTCGTCAAGAAGAAGGACGGAAGTCTGAGGCTATGTATTGATTATCGGGAGCTCACAAGCTGACGGAGAAGAACAAGTACCTGATCCCCCCAAATTGACGATCTTTTGATCATTAGTCAGGTCGACGGTGTACTCGAAGTTGGATCTCAAGGCTGGGAACTAACAGCTGCGAATAAGGGAGAGTGATATCCCGAAGACAACGTTTAGTACGAGATACGGGCATTATGAGTTTACGGTCATGCCGTTTGGGATGACTAATGCGCCGTCAGTGTTCATGGATTTGATGAACAAGACTTTCAGGGAGTACTTGGACCATTTTGTGATCATCTTCATCGACGATATTTTCGTGTACTCGCAAAGTGAGGAAGATCACTTCAAGCATCTTCATTTGGTTTGGACGCTAAGGAGGAATCAACTGTATGTCAAGTTCTCGAAGTGCGAGTTTTGGTTATCCTCAGTGGGGTTCCTCGTCATATAGTGAGTGGAGAAGGTATTGCTGTGGATCCGGCGAAGATTGTTGCGATACGGGAGTGGCCTGAGCTTGCTACGTAGCGGAAGTCCGGAGCTTTCTGGGGCATGCCGGCTATTATAGGCACTTCATAGAGAACTTCTCACGGATAGCGTTACCTCTCACTACTTTGACGAGGAAGGAGCATAAGTTCGTCTGGACGCCGAGTGCGCGCGAGCTTTTGAGTAGTTGAAGTGTCGGTTGACCACGGCGCCTGTGCTAAGTTCGCCATGTGGGACCGAAGGCTATGAGAGATATAGTGATGCTTCGGCAATGGTTTGGGTTGCGTGCTACTGCAACACGGAAGTGTAATAGCTTATGGCTCGAGACAGCTAAAAGTGCATGAAAGGAATTATCCAGTCCATGACTTGGAGTTAGCGGCCGTGATTTTTGCCTTGAAGCTGTGGAGACACTATTTATACGGTGTGAGGATTGATATCTACACCGATCATAAGAGCCTGAAGTATCTGATTGATCAGAAGGATCTGAATATACGACAGCGTAGATGGATGGAGTTCCTGGGGGACTATACATTCAAGATCCACTACGTGCCTGGTAAGGGTAATGCGGTTGCGGACGCGTTGAGTCGCCGAGCCCCAGCTCAAGCCAATTGGCTATCGGTGCATGATGAGCGGTTGGTGCAGCAGTTGGAGGCGTTGGAGATTGTTTGTGTGGATAGGCAATCAAGTGCTGAAGCAGTTCTGAATTGGACTGAAGTCCATATGAACTGGCTGATCGTATTCGGCAGGCTTTGGATAGGATGCTCATATGAAGCAGTTCATGGTAGAGGCTCTGGATGGGTCAAATTCCCAATTCGTCGTGGAGGACGGATTACTTTGGAAAGACGGTCGTTTGTGCATCCCAAGTGTGGGTAATTTGCGGGTGGAGTTGTTGTACGAGGCACACCATACCAAGTACTCGATTCACCTAGGGAGCACGAAGATGTACCGTGATGTGTAGAAACTATTTTGGTGGCCGGGTTTGAAGAAGGATGTGGCGCTATACGTAGCGAAGTGCCAAACTTGCGCCTTGGTGAAGGCGGAGTGCCCAAAGCCGGGAGGATTTCTTAAGTCCTTGCCTATTCCGGAGTGGAAATTTGACGACATCTCTATGGACTTTGTGCACGGTTTGCCAAGGTCGCAAAAGGGGAACGACGCCATTTGGGTGGTCGTGGATCGATTAACGAAGGTGTCGCATTTTATTCCGCATAGGAAGGATGATCCGGTGGAGAAGTTGGTAAAACTTTATGTGGATAACATTGTACGGCTTCACGGTGTGCCCCGCAGCATCGTGAGTGATCGAGATGGACGACCATGTCCAATGATTGGAGGTTAGTGCAGCAAATGTTGGGAATAAAGTTGAAATTTAGCACAACCTTCCATCCGCAAACGGATGGGTAGACCGAGAGGGTCAATAGAACCATGGAAGACATGCTCTGCATGTGTGTCTTGGATTTTGGAAAGCAGTGGGAAGACCACCTTTATTTGGTAGAGTTCGCATACAACAACAGCTAGCAAGCGAGTATTCAAATGGCGCCCTTCGAGGCCCTATATGGTAGAAAATGTCGCACGTCGTTGTCTTGGTTAGAAACGGGTGAGTCAAAGTTGTATAAGCGATTAGAATGGAGGATGCTACATCTTTGGTGAGAACCATTCGGGAGAGGTTGCTTATCGCTCAGGACCGGCAAGCGAAGTACTATAATGCCAAGCACAGGAACGTGGAGTTCGCTGTGGGCGTCTATGTATACTTAAAGATCAAGCCGTTCAAGGGTGTCTCGCGAGTGCGGCGATTGAAAAAGCTAAGCCCGAGGTACCTTGGGCCGTTTGAGGTTCTGGAGCGAGTTGGTGAAGCATCCTATCGGTTGAAGCTTTCAGTGGAACTTGGTGGATTACATGATGTATTCCATATTTCGGTGCTTCAGAAGGTGGTGCAAGAGCCTACACAAGTGATCGCGGTTGATCAAGTGCCGGTGGATAGTGGGCTGATGACAAAGGTCAAGCCCATGCGGATTGAGGACTCGGAGGTCAAGCAGCTATGCAATAAAGAGATTAGGATGGTCAAGTTCCTGTGGGACAATTGTGGTCGTGATGAGCTCTCTTGGGAGCGAGAGCAGACCATGCAAGACGAGTATCCGAAGTTGTTCCGCTCAGGTACAAATTTTGGTTTTGTACATGTCTTTCCGTTATATAATTTCGTGGACGAAATTCTTTTAAGAGGGGGAGAGTTGTAACGCCCCGAAACTCAAAAGATCGACGGGGGATGTTTTGGGCCAGCTTTGGGTTTTGGTTGCAGGCACACGGCCTGGGACACGGGCGTGTCCCAGAGCGTGTCAAGCTTGTGTCGACACTCAGCCGGGAAGTCGACATTTTGATCTCGACATTGTGTCGAGACTGGGCACACGGCCTGCGACACGGGCGTTTCACAGGGCATGTCGACCCGTGTTGACACTTAGCCCGCGCGAAGTCGACACTCTGCGTTCGACGAAGAGTCGAGACATGGCACACGGCCTGCGACACGGGCGTGTCGACCGTGTCGACACTCATCCCGGGGAGTCGACACTTTGCTCGACGATGTGTCGAGACAAGGCACACGACCTAGGACACGGGCGTGTCCAAGGCCATGTCGTCAGGTCGACGATCTTCGCTCGACGAAGTGTCAAGTGTCGAGACCGTGTACACGGCCTGGAGCCCAGGCGTGTTGAGGTGACAAGGGCAAGGACACGGGCGTGTCCTAGAACCCGTGCAGTGCTTGGGTTGTTTTCGGGGGAAAAACGATGGGGGTACACAGCCAGCCACACGGCCGTGTCAGGTGGAACACGGGCGTGTCAGGTCGAACACGGACGTGTTCGATACCCGTATGTTATTCCAGGCGAGCCGATTTTGACGGCGAATGAGGCACACGGCCCTGGACACGGGCATGTGCCAGGCCGTGTGTAGTCTAGATTGGGCATTTCAGTCCCGAATCAAAGCCGTTCATTTCTTTAATTGATGATCCAATGGCTGGGGGTTGTTCCTGAAGGGATATACCCGGGATTGGGCCTTAGAAACCCTCACTTTTCATGAGTGGTTGTCTTTCTAAATCGTAGAAGAGAGGAGAGAGCCAAGGAATGAAGAAGAAGCTAGATCCGGCCATTGGAGGAGCTTCGAAGCTCCGAATCACGAGCCGACTCCGGATCTACAGAGGCAAAGCTAGTGCGGTGCTTTTTCATCCGCTTACTTTTCCATGGTGCCAAAGAGGAACGCTAGGGTAACGATTCTCTTCTTGAGCATGAGTAGCTCTCCTTCTTTGCATAGGAAGCCCGCTCTCGCGAGTTGCGGTGAGTTGGAGGCGTTCCTTCGGGTAGATATGAAGTCCCCGTTGTTTAGAGTCCGTAAGTGAGAACAGACATAGGCATGATGTGTGAAGCCTACCCGGACATGCTGGTCTGGATCGGTGATGTTGCATTGAATAATGCCGAAGAAGACTCCGTGCTATTGGTTGTTTTTCGGGTTTTTATATGGTAGATTGCAACAGAGAGCCTTGGGGATTAACCCAAAGGTGCACTCGGAAAAACTGGGCGGATACGTGATCTTGCCAACTTGGTGGCCTGAGAGCCAGCTTGAACATAACAGGGTTATGTGAATTGTGATGGAAATGGGACTCGGAGGAAGTTGACCCGCACATATGGCTAAATTGTAGTTGCGATGTGAGCACGAGTTAGATGGAACCGTACCCGTTCTATATCTCGGTTTAAAGAGACCTAAGGGTACATGACACTTGCCAATTGGCATAGATTAGGGTCTTCGGCGGTCTATGTCTTAAATTGTCGTGACCCAGGCCAAGAAGACAAAATGCTCATAGGTTTGGCCGTCAAAGTGGCGGTGGTGAGTCCGGAATGTCTATGGCTTTAATTGACGTGACATCGACCTGGTCATCGAGAATGTGCCCTGAGAGCACGGGGCGTGTGGCCGTGCGAGCCAACGTCTTGATGTAGTGAAAATAGATATTGCTCGCTTATGCTAATGAAATGCAGGGAAGGAGCATCGCCTCCCCGAGTTGGGGGCGGGATCGTTATAATTTGGTCAGCATTGCTGACCGTTGACTTATTTTGCCATGCGGTGGTTTGTTGCTTGCAGGTGCTGCTGGACCAAGCGGTCAAATAGCGGGCTAAAGCCCAAGTTCGAATCCGGCCCTCGAAGGCCTAATTGGAAGTGTTTACTGTTTTATTCATGTATGACCGGCCTGCGTGCCGTGGTTTGTAATCATGTAATATCAAGTGAAACATTTTGTAAGTCCTTAAGCCTTGTGTTGGTATATGTATAACATTCCAATTTTGTATTAGTGGACTTCATGCCTTTAGTGCTGGGTTCTTTGTTACAACTTATTAAAATGCTTCCGCTAGAATACTCTGTGTAGGACGTTATGATTGGTGGATGATTTCCATGAGTAACCACCCGGTCTGTCTGTGGCATACGGCGTCGGGCCCCGGCCGGACTACTGCTATATGCTATGCGATGGATAGGGGGTGTTACACTCTGATACCCTTTGTAACGCCACCTACTCGTCACATGGCATATAATGGGGGTCCGGCCGGGGCCCACGCTATAGGTCACAGACAAGTGACGAATTACTTGTGGTGATCAAATTCTATTCGTGTCCTTAACCAATCCATTCTAGCACAGCATATTTACGTTGCATGAACTCAACGCCATGAATGTCCACTAATACATAAATTCCACATTTATATATCCAAAACCGGGAATGTATACAACCCACACACACATGGCCTTAAGGCCTTACATGTTTCTATTTTTACACATATACAGGTTCGTATATCCGCACGCAGGCCGGCCACACATGAAATCCAACCACGGTTCACTTGGCCTTCAAGGGCCCTAGCAGCAAGCTTTCAATCCGCTTATTCATTTCAAGCCGCAGCACCTGCAAGTAGACATCCACCAAAGAGCGGCAAACAAAGTAACAGTCAGTTATTGCTGACCAGTTATAACGACCCTACCCCATGCCCGGGGCAGCGGTTCCTTCCCTGTATGCATTTGCACGTATAATAGCTAACATCCACAAGCATATCAAATCACAAACGCCGACCGCAGCCAGACGCTTCGTGCACTTAGGGCACCTTACGGTGTATCGGAAACCCGTGGTAACACCACCAATCGCACGGTAATTAACTTGTTGGCTGGCTGGTCACTAGTCACCCCAACACGCATGCTGGTTGCATTCACCCAAACCAAGCAGAGGTATGTACCGCATGGCAAAACATGAGCATTCATCCAACAGATCAACCCGCTTTTATTTCGGTGTAGCAAGTCGGGCTATCACACGCTCCCGAACACTGCCAACAATCGATCTCTCCATCATGACCAGGTACAGGTTAGCCTTGCCCGTGCTCACATCGTCACTGTCGCACCGTGACGCGGGCCGGCCTTCCCTTCCTGGGTAGCCGTAGCTTCCCGCTCTCGTAGAGAAAACCACAAGGAGCTTCGCAAAGCATCCAAGATCATATCCATGGCTAGCCCACACATTAGCATACCATCCACACATAGCATTCAATCACAAAGCACATAGCATCTTTGCAAATCCACAGAGTCTCCTCCAGGTTACCCATGATCATCACAAATCCAGACTAACGGTCCAGATGGGCTTCACACAGCATGCCTATGCCGTACTCCACAATTCCGGCTCTAGATACAGACTCAATGATGGAATCACTTCGCGAATCCACCTTTTGGTGGAGGATCCATGCCCATATGCATAACGAAAGGACTTCGATGTCCAAGAAGGAGATCGTTACCCTTGAAGATCGCTTCGGCTCCATGAAGTAGCCGGATGGAAGTCACTGCCTCAGTTAGCCTTCACGAATCCGCTCTCAGATCTTCGATCCGCACTCCGCAGCTCCTCCAGCAGCTGGTTTCTCTTCCTCCTTTCCTTCCCTTGCACTCCCCCTTCTTGCTCTCTCTTGAAATGAGAGAAGAAGAAAGAAGATAATGAAGAGGAAGGGTTTAAATCCCCTTTTCCCGGCTTAGCAACACTTGGACAGAGCCTATCCATGGGATATAGAAAGAGGGAATCAAACGGCTCAGAATTGTCCAGAAAAGCATGAAAACGGCCTGACACGCCCTGTGGCACGCCGTGTCACAGGCCGTATCACTTAAGCGGCAGTCAACCGACTTAAAGCCAACCAGTACACGGCCATGGGACACGACCGTGTATTGGCCATGTTCCCTTACACGCCTTCAGACACGCCCGTGTCTGTGGCCGTGTTTATCAGGCTCCACAACCTCAAAATCACCCGAGACTCACACGGCCCTGGTACACGCCCGCCCGTGTTCCAGGCCGTGTGCACTGGGACATACCTGTGTCCCGCAAACACGCCCTGGCCTAAAAACGTCGGGCTGAGTTCGTCGACCACATTGACACGCCCTGTGACACGCCCATGTCACAGGCCATGTCCTCACTCGACACTCGACACTCGACAATCGTCGAGCAAAATTCGTCGACCGCACGACCTGACACAACCTCAGCACGATACGCCCTAGGACACGCCCGCTGTCCCAGGCCGTGTCACCCATGCCTGAACCCAAACTGAACCAAATTGATTTTAGGGTGTTACATCATATAAATGAGCCCATACTAATTGATATGATGAGGATCTGTAAGTGCGTATGCTATGCCATGTTATGCAATGCAATGATTATTATGCAACTCACACACATGACACTATGCACATACCTTTCATGCATCCTCACTCCTATGCGGGCAGGCACATTACGAAGCCTAGACGTCTCATACGCCTCAATGCTAAGAACACAACAGCGGAGCCCTGGGTACTCTTGATGGCAACTACCTATCTTATGTGTTCTGGTGTGCTCTTAGGGGATATAGTCCTCCAGACCTCGGTAGAAATATCCTACCGGTCCCCAAAGATCTACACTCTACATCAGAGTCATCGTACTTCCATCGGTGTGCCGACTGAAATAGTACTGAGTGACCCACCACATAGTGACAAATCAAGTATAACAATACCCTCCCGAGCCTCCAGCTCACAGGACCTACTCGTTCTAATATCGACCAATTACCCGAGCCTCCAGCTCGTAGTACTAACAAGTCCTATATCACTCCAACCCACACATGGGTGAGATCGATATAACATTCCTTAATCATATCAGACTACTCTTGTCTAAATTTGGATTACTTAGCGATTTCTGGTTAACCTTGGACTTCCCGAGATCTACCCTATGAAGGGCTCGCAGCGGTACTAGGAACTATTATGAGCTGATGCCCATCGCTCGCTTTCTCAAGGCACTTAGTAATGTTATGCTACCCTTAACCAAATCCACTCCTAGGGTTACTAAGTGTGTGACCACTCCAAAGCATCAACTGCTGAATTACTATTTTTTCAAAATTGTTAAATGCAGACCATATGAAATTATATGTTTGTATGAATAGGAATCCTCCAAATACTTGACCCAAGGACCTAAGATTATTTCCTGAGACATATCATGACATCTTAGACCTAATTTCAGAGATTTATAATTTTTCTAAAATAATCAGCAATTATTATAATATTCCCAAATTATTGATACATGTGATTTTGAACATGAAGTGTCACTTTATGTAATCAAACCAGAAATATAAAATTATATTAACATCATCCTAAGTAATAGTGGTTCTGGACCAAATTTCACAACATTCCAATAATATTTGATATTTAATTTCGAATTACCAATATCTGATCAACTAGGTCAAGTTACACATGAAGTACTATAATTATTCATCAAATAATTAAAGAAAATTACGGAAGGTTGGAAATGGTAAATAATTATTTATTCCAAAAATTTATAATTTTATAACTCAATTTGAACACAATTATCTCACTAATATAGAAGGGGAAAAATTGTAATCATAACTGCAACCCTAAGATTCTAACCTTTCAAAATTCTAAATAATTTAACCAGTATTTATAATACTAAATAATTGCTATTGACAAAGTTTCATAATTTTTGCAACTATTTTAGGCACCCCAATTTCACTAATACATTTGCATAATAAAAATACTAATTAATTCATTTGCTAAGCAAATCTACTCCAAATGTTCTAAAACTTTATGAGGAGGTGTACATTCACTAAATAATTGCATGTACAAAATTTTACTGGATTTGACTAAGCCGATCTTGTTAAATTCACAAAATATACATTTTTGGCTAAATGCACGCCACATCACATACAACTTGACAAATTGCAAGTGGTATTCACCAACCTATAGGGGTCCAAAGGACCTGACAATTTTACCAGGACCTTATATCACCCTAATGAACCTCTCACCATAATTTAGGGTTAAAAGAATTGTATTTCACAAAAATATTTCAGTTTTATGAAAAATCACATTTTTCATAAACCCATAGGAAAATGTTGTCCAACAACTCTCATTTTTGGAATGTAGTTATATTTATGGAATATGCTTACATTCACCAAATTTTATGTCAATCCCCTTAGCCAACTAAATGTTATCTAGGAAATAGTGACGGTCCAACGCTAAGGACCAGTCCAACGAGAATTGCCCTACAAGGAGCTATAGTGCACCCAATGACCTGATTTTAATTTCAACTTAAAGTAGACTCACAGGGCTACCTTTTTACGTGGGGCACTTTTCATGGTTCTGTCGGAGAATGAGTTCTATATCTATTGGTTTGAGAATAACAAATACTTTGATGTATTTGATCTACTCTTTTGTGTGTTTATAGTGTGCGGGTTGTATAAGTTGAATGATGAGACAAGTTCTCAGTCATGGGTATGATCTAAAAGTGTGTACACTTCAGAAAAAACAAAAGGACGAGTTTTGTGTGCTAAACTTCAAATGACCATAACTTTCAATACGAGGGAGTTACAGAACGTGTCACCCATTCCGGAATAAGAATGAAGTCATCTACAATCTGGAAAAGGTTGGATAGCAAAAGCAAAAAGGTGATATCGCCAAGTGATAGCCACTATCAATATGTGATATCAAAAATGGCGTCATCATGACGAAGGTCATGTTCTACACGATCTAGCCACCAAACCACTATCTGGAGGTATCGTCAGGTGATATCGGATATCGCCGGCGATAACCCCATGATCAAATCATCCCGCAAAAATCTCAGAATCATGGGACACGTGGCAGCCAGAGATGATATCGCTGGAGGGCAATATCCACTATCGTCGGGCAATATCTTAAAAATATAAAAATGTCGAATTCTTCTGTGGAGAAGACAAATTTCATTACCTGGAGTATTATTTCCCGTGTATTCCATCCAGAGAGCTCCAGCCTTCAAAAAACTCTCATTTTCCCAAGAACATTCAAGAGCGAAGAAAAGATGGTTCGTTTGTAGCAGTTCAGGCAATCTTTGCAAGGATTCGACATCATCTTCAGAGCATCATTTTGAGGGAGTTTTTATTCTGAATTTCTGTTGTGTAACTTATCTTATCATCTTTGTAATCGGTAGAGAAATCGTCGTCTTGTGTGTGGCATCTAGGTGTATATGTGGCTTATGAGGAAATTGTCTCCTTGTACGTGGGGCATCTAGGTCCATGTATGACTTAGGGAGTTTTTGGTGCATTGTGTGCAGCAACTAGATCGTGGTGAGATCTAGGGGAGACTAGTAATAAGATCTTGGGAGAGATACTCTATAGCCGGCCGGTTCTTGGTAGAAGGACCGGTGAAATCAAAAGGAGTTTATATTTTTTTTATAGCCCCAATCTCTAGCTTTATAGAGATACATTGTATTTTGTAATTAATTTCTTATGAAATAAAATCATGTTATTTATTGTCTCATTATCTTGATTTTATTTTCATATCATAAAATGTTTTAAATAGTGATATCGCTAATAGTAGTAAAGTAATATTGAATTCTGCAATTTCCTAAAAAGTAAATTTTAATATAATATTTTTGTTTAAATATAAAATTAACTATAAAATATTTCATAAATTCATTAATTAACTCAGATATTTTTAATTACAAATTAAAATTCCATTAAACTCTTATTCACCCCCCCCCCCCTTAAGGGCGTCATGAGATCCAACACATGGTATCAGAGCAAGGTTATTCCAAAACGGCTTCACAACGGGGAATAATGGCGCTTCATGATCTCGCAATCACTAGAGGGGATGAAATTTTATTAAATAAAAAATCTTTAGCACCACAATTATTTATGGATGAAAACTATAAATGATGGAAAATTTTAGTGGAAAATTTTCTTAAATCTTTAGATGAAAAAGTTTTGAATATTACTATTGAAAAGCCCCAAATATGTTAAATAGAAATAAAATGATTTTAAATGCTAAATTCTTAAATAGTTTATTTTGTGCACTAGACCAAAATATTTATAAACAAATATATATGTTTCCTACTATTTATGAAGTTTTAAAATTTCTTGAAAAAACTTATGATTCTCCATCCATAGGAATAAATCAAGTACAAAACATAGAGAATATGAATGCCTGCATAAGTATTCAAGAAAGTTCATCCATTGAAGGATCCATTTAGTGCACATCAAATGGATTAGAAGAAGAAAATACATCATGCAAAAAAGGAAATGAAATCTCATCTACGGAAGAGGACGATGAAGATGTCAAAGGAACTATATGTTCAAATCATGCCTCATCCAAAAGTGTTGTAAGAAAATCTAATTCATCTCCTTTTATTACAAATTCTATTTCTACATATCACATGCTTGAAATTGCTAAACGTAGAATTAAGAAATTGAAAATACGAATTCCAAATTACGTTTAGAAAATAAAACTTTTAAATCAAACGCTAAAGTAGAATCTCATATTGATGCGTCTTGTTCTTCTTCTTTCTCTTTATTTGAAAATGCTACATTTTGTTTTGATTGTAATTCTTTTAAAAAATAACTCAAGGTTTATGAAAAAAGAGCTTTTAATTTCAAAAAAATGTAATGAAAAATTGTTAATTGAAAATAATGTTATATCTCATGAACTAGAATCTGTAAAATTACTTATGGTAGAATTTTTAAATAATTTTAAGTCTCTTATATCTAGTTTATCTTAAAATTTATATAATTCATCTACTTGTATTTTAAACTTCATAAAACATACACTTATTAAAATACTTAATCATAAAAATATGTTAAGTTCTAATAATGAGAGTGAAATTCAACAAATACTTGTAAATGTAATTCCAAAACTTAATTATCATATGCATTTACAAAATCAATCTACTTCCAATATAAAATTAAATGAACACAAATTTCCAAAAAATCAATATTCCAATAGTCTTTATGTTAAACAATATAATTTTAACTTAGAGAATAATGTCAACATTTTTAAATCCTCAATGGATTATTTTCCAAATAAACATCATCACATGAAGACTTTAAATAATCAATACGGAAATTTGAAATATATAAAAAAAAATATACCAAAGTATGAATGGAGGCCCAAATTTAAAAATGACGCATGAACTACACTTGAAAGGGCCAATTCAAACTTGTCTCCCCATAAGCCAACAGACTATATTTGGGTACCCAAAGGAACCGTCACACTTGGTCCCCTTTGGATACCTAAATCTATTATTCATTAATATCCAATCAAATGTGTGAAGTAGAATGAAATCAAAATGAAATACATAAAACTCAACTTCACTTTATACTTAATATCTATTTTGTTTTTGTTATTTTTTGTTTTGTTTATTTTCAATTTTTTATTTAAGCCAAAAAGTATTATGGTCATTTTATAGATTTTATGATATATGACTTTTACATATTAAGTATAAATTCTATAAGAAATCAAATTGAATGTAATTGAATAATAAGTCAAATTATTTTCAAATTTCAATTGGTTTATCTATCTTATTTTCTAGCATCCATACTTATTAATCTCATTGAATACTATTATCGTATAATATGATTATAAATTGAACATTGAATCACTTAAGTGATATAATCAAGATTAATTAAATCGTTTAAAAATGAATTTAATTGAATCAAAAAATTATATATTAAACATTTTATTCATTGAAAAATATGACAATTATAAGTGATAATTTTTGAAAATTTATTTTACTATCATTAGGTATCATTGTCTTCTACTGTCAGATATTTTATATATGTTTTGGATAATTTCTAAAAATAAAACAAAAAAAATTGCAAAATAATTCAAATAACACCAAGACATATTGATATTTAAAAAAATCATTATAATAAATTAAAAAGGATAAATTTGAATATCACAATTTTTAACTATGCAATAAAATAAAAAACATAATTATATAATTTTTAGTTTATTATGATTGAAACTCTATATTTGAATACATACAACATTGTCACTTATTAATGTATGACATAACATTGAAATCAAAATTCTAGTATTATCACATAATGAATATTATTATCCACACATGATGAATATTATTAACCCAACTAGTTATTTCATATTGTCATGATAAAATAAATTAAAAGTTGAATTCAAAATACCTATGTGACTTTAAAATCTACTATAATTTTAAACATCAAATAAACGCATAGTTTATGAATTCTTCCTTAGAATTAATTGCTTAGTATATTCATGATTATTTACACCAACTTTGTATCTCACATTAGCAAGGGCGTAGGATTGTGTGCATTAGAGACCTAATCTCTAAGTCATGTCTTGTCCTGAATCGGGGAGAGTTCCAGTGGGGCCTTGTGAGGTACTGGGGGGAAAGAGTGCTAGCTTGAGAATCATCTATTGTATGCATATGGGATTAACACCCCAGCCTACGGCATGCGTGCAGCTCTTTATGTCCATCTGTCACTTAGTACGGGGCTAGGATGTAGACATATAGTTTGGGTATTTTTAATCTAAGACATACTACATCGCTATCACTGCATGAACATTATTATAAAATCCATTATTATTTATGTCATGCATTATATTATATCTTTTGTTCAAACATATCTTCTTGTATTTTTTCATATTATATACAATTTGGGCATTCATGATTTTGAAAAAAGTATTTTGAAATTGTTTTTCACCATGGGCCAAAAATTGTATCCGCGATATTTTCATTATTATTCAAAATTCTCTGTGGTACTTGGTGTCATTTATATTATAAAATATGAATCAAGATAAATTATAATGAAAATTTATTAAAAATCACGTTTTCTATGCAACATCATATATTTATGTGGCTAGTGCACACGTTAGTACTAATGCTGAAGATAGTATAAATTTATTATTTAGTCTTTCTTTTTACATTTTCTCTAGCATAAAAGGTCAATAATTGATGTGTTATTAATATAATTCTATGTTTTATAGAAAACTTTGTTTTAAAAATATTTGAAAATTAAATACAAAAAATACAACATGAATCTAAAAGAACAAAAATATGTTTTTATTTTTTCATTATTACATTTTGTTTAATATTTTGTATTTTTTTCTAAAAAATTATAAAAACTCCTTGTTATTCATTATCATTAGCAAGGACGATTAATTATATCAATTAAAGATCAAATATAATATTTAATTTAGTTTTCACGTTTCTTAAAATATTGTTTTGATTATGTCATACCTTAATATTATCTTGTTATATGGAATGAAATTGATTATAGAAAACATGTGTAGAATTGTTTAGCATGTCTCTAAGTATGAGTAATATTTTGTGTTGATAATGAATTTACACACTCACTTAGTTTGAAAACCTACATGTGTTTTAATCTTATACTTACATGATTGTATAGTGTAATAACATAATAATTAAAATGCATAAATAGATTACTTACACTACATCGAATTGTCTATTTCAATTCTTTGTTTTTCATGCATTTATTTATTAGAGAAATGTGGTTTAAAAAATTTAAATGATATTGTTTGCAAAACAAGTGAATTCGAAGTCCTTGGTCACAAGCATAAAAAGCATATAATAAATGAGAAGGAAAACTCCACCAAGAACTACTCACCCTCCTGGTAAGTCTTAATGAGCATTGTGAGGTTGATTATCTTGAAAAGGATTGTAAAGTGTCTAGTAACAAACAAAAGTATTCATCTCTTCTCTTAGTACACCAGATCACAAAAATAAAAACAAACTTAAAAAGAATAAAAGTGATCCCCTAAGAACTACTTCACTCCTTGATAAGTCTTAATGAGCATTGTGTGTATGAAGCACCATGGTAGTTGTACTTTTTATGTATGTGCATTGAAATATCGTGCAAGTAATTTTATTTGTATATTTTAATGTTGTGTTATTTCATCATATATGCCATTTAGTTTGATTAATATATTTGTATACTTTATCAAATTACTTCTGTACACATTATTATCATATATAAAACTTCTACTCATGAGAATTGGATCTTAATGCATATCTTCACAATTCTATACAAACTTAAGTAAACGCACTAGATTACAAAGCATGACCACTTCAATGTTTTGTTTACTTGAAATGCAAATTTTATTATATTATAGTTTTGTATCTTTTCTTGATATTTTCAAATCATGCTTGCAATTATATATCATTGGAATAACATCTCTTGAAACTTTAACTCAAACATTTACTTTTTCAGTTTTAAAACTCATTGTCTTTTATATACTCGTACTTTATAAAAAGATATTCATTTTTAAGAATGCTTATTATACTTTCTGATGTGATTACTACTTGCTCTTATTTTTAAGAACTTTAACAAGTGGTATCTTGAGATAAAAGTGCTTACTCTATCAATTCATTTATGTTGCTTACTATTTTATGCTCCACCATGCTTATTTTTAACAAGTGGTATTTAACATGCTTTTTATAGCAATATATATTTCTTCTCTACATAGAACAAATTATTTTTTATTGCATTCACGCACCTCTACCCCCTTTTTATACAATCAAAAGGGGATAATAAATTGCATGAATTTAAAATTTTAGAGGGAGTACATTGAAAATTTCATAGGAGACATCTATGTAGATGGAGTAATCATATAAGAAATGCATTTATTATCTTATTGCTCAATCACTTTTATTCTTCCAATAAGTTATCCCTAATCAATCTTAAAAGGTATATATTCATCCCTACTGTACAACCTTGGGCTCGCGAGTAGGCCGACAAAGCAAGGCGAGAAGGGACAGCTCGCAAGGTAAGGCGAGACCTCGCTAGGCGAGATCTCGCCAGACGAGATCTCGCTAGACGAGAACTCCAGGCGCGAGCGAGTAGCCAACAGGCGAAATCCCCTAAAAAGATTGGCGGGTCCCTCCCCACTCGCCGCAGGAAGGAAGACGGTTTTCATCTTTTTACCCATAAGGGGGATTTTACCTTTGGGACCCAGATAGTTTTACATTTTTAACCCTGGAGGCCTGCGTATAGCTCTCCAGAACAGCGGAGTTGGGCTATTAGCAGACCCGGTCCAGGGTGTTTTGGGCATTTCAAGATGGTTTGGAAGTGATATTTGCAGAACAGATTCAGAAACCTATAAATAGACCGATAATGTGCCTGAGAAAAGGTTGAACCTTCCCACTATTTTCCTCACAGGCACCTAGCTCAGCACTGGCTAGGGAGGGGAAGACTCTCAGTTCTTCCGGGTAAGAGGCGGGACCTCCAAGCTGAACCCCCTCGGTCTGTTTTCAGGTCACAGACTCTCGTCAGGACGGTAGCGCAAGGAGAGTACGTGTGGGCTGCATCCTGTTTCAAACTCTAGGAGGGATCAGAAAGCTGGTTCCAACATTTTGGTGCGGTGAGCGTGGACGCAGCCCTCAGAGAAGAACCTTGAGCAACCAACATGGCGGGAGATCATGGAGAAGGAGAAGGAGGGGAGTCAGATAATCAGGGGGATTTGTAGGGAGAACAGAGTTCCTGGCTTCGATCAAGGGGATCATGGATCTATTGCAGGGGATCTCGCGGCAGGGAGACTGTTCAACTCCACTGCCCACAGTGCCAGCTCTCGCGACTCAGGAGGAACTCGCCTCGGCGCGAGTCGGAGAAGACGCCCCATGGAGGAGGCTGGGAAAGGAGGTGATGTTGGAAGGGACCGGGAGGGACATGGCGGGAAGGGAGCTGTTCCCAAGTCCGGCGAGTACCATCGCGCCAGGGGAGGTCGTCGCGCGAGTAGGGGTGGCGAGACCGGCGGCGCGGGGGTCCCCTTTTTGCGAGCTAGTCCTGTCCGCTCCGGTCCCGGAGGGCTTCCGAGAGCCCGAGATGAATTACTATGTAGGGAAGGACGATCCCCTCCATCACATGCAGTGGTTCGAAGACGCTGTCTCGATCAGGCCCATGACGGACGCGTTTAAGTGCCGCCTTTTTGCGATCACTCTAAAAGACAAAGCTAGGGACTGGTTCCATCAACTCCCGGCAGGCTCGATATATTGCTTCGAGGACTTGAGTAGGAGCTTCCAGCTCCGGTTCTCCACATCTAAGAAGAGGAAGAAGAACCCGGAATCGATCTTTTTGATTAAGCAGAAGGCGGACGAATCGCTGGCTCAGTACGTGGATAGGTTCCAAGAGGAAATTCTGGATATACAGGAGGTGCCGGGTTTTGCCCTCCAGATGGCTTTCACAGTGGGACTGCGGGAAGGATTCTTCAAGATCAGCCTCACCCGGAGGGCGCCGCTTTCCTTTGAGGGCTTGATGGAGAAGGCGGCCAAGGAAATAGCAATGGAGGCAGCAAACCCAGCCTTCGTAAAGAAGCTGGCGAGGCTTACTGAGGTAGAGCTGAGGGAGACAGGAGGGAGGCAACATGAAACCAGGAGAAGAGAAGAGCCGAGGGCACCGGCGTATCCGGAGCTGGGGTGGAGGCAGCAGGGGGGGACTGCCCCCGGGCAAGGTAGAGGATTTCCCCAAGGGGGAAGGAATCAACAGGGAGGACCGGGAAGGTTTAACCAGATGGGGTGGGGATATGGTCATAGACCACCCCTACCCCCCCCCCCCCCCCCCCCCCCCCGCAGCAGGCCATGGCCATCGGCCGAGGCAGAGGAAGAGGCCGGGAAAGAGGAAGAGGAGCAGGAGCAGGAGAAGGAGGAACCCTCAGGAAGGGAGACCGGAGGGGGGGGTGGGGGTGGCGTTGCCATACTGTGACTTCCACGAGGAGGTAGGTCACGCAACGGCTACCTGCCCGGACTTCTTGGAGTTAAGGAGGACTCGAGGAGCTAGAGAATAGCCAAGGCCGGTGCGGATAGAGGAAGTAACAATTGCAGGAGAAGAGGATCGATGTGTGGATCGTGCGGATGAAGGGGATCACGGGCTGGTTGGGGTGATCAATGGGGAGGTAGGGATAGAGGCGGCCCGAAAGGCGAGCCTTCACACTATATACCGCCGAAGTGTCGCCTCGACGTCACGGTCCCCTCCCCCTGATGAAAAGATTACCTTTTCAAGGAAAGACATGCCCGACCATGAGGACCCCTTTTGTGATGCGCTGGTGATACGGACCGCCATCGAGAACTTCACGGTATCGCGGATCCTAGTCGACAATGGGAGCTCGGTGAACGTGATTTTTAAGAAGGCATTTAATGCAATGAGGGTGGAGGCACGGAGGGTGCTAGCGGCGGATGGACCATTGATTGGATTCTCAGGAGAAAGGAAAGAGGTCGAGGGGGGTGTAGGACTTCAAGTAACCCTGGGAGGGCTATCCCGAAATTGCCGTTTTGTCATAGTGCATGCTCCCAGTAGTTACAACGCTATCTTTGGGCGCCCCTTGATCAACACTTTCAGATGCGTTCCATCGTCGTTTCACCAGTGCTTGAAGATGAATTCTGGAGGTACCCAAATCAGGGTGCGAGGAGATCCAAAGGCAGCAAGGGAATGCTACATAACGGCAGTGAACACAATCTCCTAGCAGGGAGACGCAGAGGAGTTGGAAAGGAGGATGGAGCGATTACAACAAGAGCGGGGAGGCAAAGAAGAGCGAGGAGAGGAAGGTGCTGGAGGAGAGGGAGAAGTAGTAGTGGTTGGAGGCATTGCGGGGGAGCCTGGAATGGTGGGAGAGGAGTTCGGGGAGACGGGGGTGGAAGAAGAAAGGGAGGAGGAAGGAGCTGGAGGAGAGGGAGAAATGGCGAGGAACAAGGATAGGGAGGAGAAGTTAGAAGTGGCTGGAGCGGAGGGAGGAGAGACGGAAGCGGCAGGGAAAGAGGGGCAAAAAGGAGAGGAAGGGAGGAAAGAGAAGAGGAAGACGGAAGAGGTGGGCGGGTCGCCCGGGGAGGGGACCCGTCCAGAGAAGAGAAGGGCCTCCTGGCAGGAAGAGGGGGGTGCAAGCAAGTGGGAGGCGGAGCAGCCGGGGGAAGAGAGAATGGTGGCCAGCGTAGGAAGCGAAGCCCAGCAGCAGGGTATGCAGGCAGAGCAGGAAGGAGAGGAAGAGCCATCCAGGCTGAAAGCTGCAGTGGAGGTCCTAGAGGTAGAAATACGCACCAAGGAAGGCCGAGAAGAAAGGATAAAAATCAGTGGCGAGCTCAACCCGGAGGACCGGGAGAAGGTCAGGACCTGCGTGCAAAACAATATTGACGTCTTCGCGTGGAGCGCCGCGGACATGCCGGGGGTCGATGCAGACGTCGCCTGTCACCGCCTCAATCTAGACCCCAACACCCGCCCCATACAACAGAAGAAGAGGGCCATCGCCTCCAAGATGGCCGGACCTATTAGAGAGGAAGTGGAAAAATTGCTTAAGGCGGGGTTTGTGTCCGCCTATAAGTATCCGAGGTGGGTGAGTAATGTTGTAATGGTCAAAAAAGGGGAGGGTAAGTGGAGGATGTGCGTAGATTTTTCTCTTTTAAATAAAGCATGCCCTAAGGATTGTTATCCGCTGCCCCGAATCGACGCGCTGGTTGACTCAGCCGTCGGTTTCCCTTTTATGAGTTTCTTGGATGCGTTTTCTGGGTACCATCAAATACGCATGCATCCTCCGGACGTTAAGGACGTCACCTTCGTCACGGAGGATGGGTGCTTCTGCTTTAATATGATGCCCTTCGGTCTGAAAAATGCGGGCGCGACCTATCAAAGGATGATGGATCGAATTTTCCGAGAACAGAGAGGAAGGAATCTCGAGGTTTACGTAGACGACTTGATGATCAAAAGCAAGAACCTCGGGGCTCATGTCCTAGATCTGGAGGAAACTTTTAAGACCCTGAGGGAGTATAAAATGAGGCTCAACCCCCTGAAATGCGTTTTCGGCGCTAGCAGAGGAAGATTCCTGGGGCACCTACTCACTCCATCTGGAGTGGAGCCCAACCCCGAAAAAGTGAGAGCAATCGTGGAACTGGAGTCCCCTCGGAATGTGAAGGAAGTCCAGCGTCTCACAGGAAAGTTGGCCGGGCTGAGCAGGTTCCTTTCCCGGGCGAGGGAGAGATGCTCGCCCTTCTTTCGAACGCTGCGAGGGGGTAAGGGTTTCGAGTGGACCGCGTAGTGCGAGACGGCTTTTCAGGCCATAAAACAACAGCTTACCCAGACGCCCTTACTCCAGGGACCAAGGGAAGCCGAGGACCTGTTCCTATATTTGGGGGTAGGGATGGGGGCGGTAAGCTCGGTTCTTGTGCGTGAAGAAGGAAAGAAACAATTCCCAATTTATCACGTAAGCAGGGTCCTGAAGAAGGCGGAACTCGGGTACCCCATCCTGGAGAAGTTAGCATTTGCCCTCATCGTCTCGGCCCGAAAGCTCAGACCGTATTTCCAGGCGCACTCCATCCGAGTGGTGACTGACCACCCTCTCCGTAACGTCTTGAGCGGGGTGGAGCATTCGGGGAGGCTGGCAAAATGGTCAATAGAACTCAGCGAATTTGATCTCGTCTTCGTTCCACGGCTCGCCATCAAGGCGCAGGCGGTGGCCGATTTCTTGGCAGATTATGTGGTTGAGGTCCGAGAAGCGGAGGCGTCCCCTCGAGCAACCTGGAAAATGTTAGTTGATGGAGCGTCAGGGAGAAACTCTTTTGGGGGGGGGGAGTAGTTTTGACCAGCCCGGAGGGGACCCAGATTGAGCAAGCCTTGAAGATTCATTTTGCACTCACCAACAACCAGGCGGAATATGAGGCGGTCATTGCAGGGCTTAGGTTAGCCCGGGAGCTGGGCATACAAGACATTGAGGCCTCGACGGACTCCATGGTGGTGGCAGGTCAGATCAAAGGGGAGTTCGAGGCAAGGGAGCCCACCCTCCAGCTGTATTTGGGAAAGGTCAAGGACATCATAGGGCAGTTCCGAAGTTTCTCAATCCAGCACGTCCCGAGAGAGGAGAGCACTCATGCTGACCAACTCGCCAAGCACGGCCCTCGAGCCGGGGGAACAGTGATGGAACTCTTCAGACCGTCCATAGAGGAAGGATAACTTATGGAAGTATGCCAGCAAAGGTCGTGGATGGACCCCTTCGTCACCTTTTTGGCATCAGGACAGTTACCCGCGACGGAACTCGACAAGAAGTGTACCAGATACAAATCGGCATACTACCTGCTGAAGGATGGAGTTTTATATCGCAAGACATTGACAGGTTTGCTGGCCAGGTGTGTGTCGGAGGAAGAGGTTCCCAGGGTTCTGCAAGAGATTCACTCCGGAGAATGTGGAAGCCACTCGGGGAGCCGGACTTTAGAAGGGAGGGTGCTGAGGAAGGGGTACTTTTGGCCTACCCTCAGGAGAGATGTGGAGGAATTCGCAAAAAAGTGCCAAAAGTTCCAGGAGTTCGCCCCTCTTCAGCTCCTTCCAGCGCAGAGGTTGCGGACCATCACATATTCGCTATATGGGGGTTAGATCTGGTGGGCCCCTTTCCCCAAGCAAGTGGCCAAAGGAAGTTCCTGATAGTCATGGTGGACTACTTTTCAAAGTGGCTGGAGGTGAAAGCATTGGCTAAGGTAACCTCGCAGGTGGTCAAGAACTTCGTTTGGGGGGAGATCGTCTGTCGGCATGGGTTGCCCCTAGCCATTGTGACAGATAATGGACCCCAATTTGCAAGCAGAGAGTTCGTGGATTTCTGCATTCGTTTGGGGATAGATCTCCGCTTTGCCTCTGTTCATCATCCGCGGAGTAACGGACAGGTCGAAGCGGCTAATAAGGTCGTTGTCAATCTGTTGAAGAAAAAGGTGGAGAATTTGAGAGGAAGCTGGGTGGAGCAACTACCTTCAGTACTGTGGGCCTTGAGAACTACACCAAACACAGCCACGGGAGAAACCCCGTTTAAGCTCTCTCATGGCTCAGAGGCCGTCATACCTGTCGAGTTCGAGGTCGTATCGCCAAGAGTAGTGGTTGAAAGGGAAGGAGCCGAAGGATGGAGAACAGAGAAAGAAGAAGAGCAGAGACTTTTGTTGGATCTCGTGGAGGAGCTCTGGGATTTAGCAGTGATCCGGCAGGAGGAAGTCAAGCGCCGGATGGCGAGGTACTTTGACAAGCATGTAAGGGTCAAACAGTTTGTTAAAGGAGACTTGGTCCTAAAAAAGGTTGACGCAGCGGGTAGAGGAGCCTCTGTAGGAAAACTTAACCCCAATTGGGAGGGTCCTTTTGTAATAAAAGAAGTCTTAAAGTCAGGAGGGTACCACCTCCAGAATGTGGACGGGGTATCTCTCGAGCGAGCCCGGAGTGGGGATGATTTGAAGAGATTTTACCCGTAGCGCTCTACTTCATAGTATCTTTCTATTGTTATTGTGTAATGCTTATCATCCCGATGTGCTCTTTTGGTGGAAGTGTGGGTGACCTCTGTGAGGCACCAGGGGCGAGATGATTTGTAAAAAACAACCCCGGGCGGACCCGCTGACCAGGCTCCCATCTAGCTGGCAGGGCTGTAGGCTCACTCGGTGGTTGGTGATGTTTTGGAGAGGAGACCCCGAGCAGACCCGCTGACCAGGCTCCCATCTAGCTGGCAGGGCTGTAGGCTCACTCGGTGGTTGGTGATGTTGTGGAGAGGAGACCCCGAGCAGACCCGCTGACCAGGCTCCCATCTAGCTGGCAGGGCTGTAGGCTCACTCGGTGGTTGGTGATGTTTGTGGAGAGGAGACCCCGAGCAGACCCGCTGACCAGGCTCCCATCTAGCTGGCAGGGCTGTAGGCTCACTCGGTGGTTGGTGATGTTTTGGAGAGGAGACCCCGAGCAGACCCGCTGACCAGGCTCCCATCTAGCTGGCAGGGCTGTAGGCTCACTCGGTGGTTGGTGATGTTTTGGAGAGGAGACCCCGAGCAGACCCGCTAACCAGGCTCCCATCTAGCTGGCAGGGCTGTAGGCTCACTCGGTGGTTGGTGATGTTTTGGAGAGGAGACCCCGAGCAGACCCGCTGACCAGGCTCCCAATCTAGCTGGCAGGGCTGTAGGCTCACTCGGTGGTTGGTGATGTTTTGGAGAGGAGACCCGAGCAGACCCGCTGACCAGGCTCCCATCTAGCTGGCAGGGCTGTAGGCTCACTCGGTGGTTGGTGATGTTTTGGAGAGGAGACCCCGAGCAGACCCGCTGACCAGGCTCCCATCTAGCTGGTAGGGCTGTAGGCTCACTCGGTGGTTGGTGATGTTTTGGAGAGGAGACCCCGAGCAGACCCGCTGACCAGGCTCCCATCTAGCTGGCAGGGCTGTAGGCTCACTCGGTGGTTGGTGATGTTTTGGAGAGGAGACCCCGAGCAGACCCGCTGACCAGGCTCCCATCTAGCTGGCAGGGATGTAGGCTCACTCGGTGGTTGGTGATGTTTCGGAGAGGAGACCCCGAGCAGACCCGCTGACCAGGCTCCTATATAGCTGGCAGGGTTGTAGGCTCACTTGGTGGTTGGTGATGTTTTGGAGAGGAGACCCCGAGCAGACCCGCTGACCAGGCTCCCATCTAGCTGGCAGGGCTGTAGGCTCACTCGGTGGTTGGTGATGTTTTGGAGAGGATACCCCGAGCAGACCCGCTGACCAGGCTCCCATCTAGCTGGCAGGGCTGTAGGCTCACTCGGTGGTTGGTGATGTTTTGGAGAGGAGACCCCGAGCAGACCCGCTGACCAGGCTCCCATCTAGCTGGCAGGGCTGTAGGCTCACTCGATGGTTGGTGATGTTTTGGAGAGGAGACCCCGAGCAGACCCGCTGACCAGGCTCCCATCTAGCTGGCAGGGTTGTAGGCTCACTCAGTGGTTGGTGATGTTTTGGAGAGGAGACCCCGAGCAGACCCGCTGACCAGGCTCCCATCTAGCTGGCAGGGCTGTAGGCTCACTCGGTGGTTGGTGATGTTTTGGAGAGGAGACCCCGAGCAGACCCGCTGACCAGGCTCCCATCTAGCTGGCAGGGCTGTAGGCTCACTCGGTGGTTGGTGATGTTTTGGAGAGGAGACTCCGAGCAGACCCGCTGACCAGGCTCACATCTAGCTGGCAGGGCTGTAGGCTCACTCGGTGGTTGGTGATGTTTTGGAGAGGATACCCCGAGCAGACCCGCTGACCAGGCTCCCATCTAGCTGGCAGGGCTGTAGGCTCACTCGGTGGTTGGTGATGTTTTGGAGAGGAGACCCCGAGCAGACCCGCTGACCAGGCACCCATCTAGCGGGCAGGGCTGTAGGCTCACTCGGTGGTTGGTGATGTTTTGGAGAGGAGACCCCGAGCAGACCCGCTGACCAGGCTCCCATCTAGCTGGCAGGGCTGTAGGCTCACTCGGTGGTTGGTGGTGTTTTGGAGAGGAGACCCCGAGCAGACCCGCTGACCAGGCTCCCACCTAGCTGGCAGGGCTGCAGGCTCACTCGGTGGTTGAGGGTGTTTTGGAAGGACGGTACTCACTTGGGTGGACAAGTCTAAGGGTAAGAATTCGCGTGGGGAAAAATCCATGATTCATTAAAAGGGTGATAGTCCCTGAAACAGAGAAGGACCAGGAATTGGGGCAGGGAAGAAGGTCCCTGGCCGGCACTCGCCATATGTGGTCTCGCACTGGAGGGAGGGTTTTCCTCATCCCAGGATCAAGTGAGCTGAAGTGGCCGAAACCGACTGGGCGAGACGGCGGACCCAGAAATTTCGGCGTGAGATAATCTCGCGGCGCAGCACCAACGGAGGTAATCAAGGCGGGTAAAAAGCAATAAAGGGTGCCTCGCGCGGGTTTTTAAGCGAAAGGGAAGGCAATAACAGTAGTAATTAAACAGCGTCCCAAAAAATAGCCCTACCCCTTGGACTAGTAGCTAAGCGAGAGGATGGAAAATCAAACTGGCGATTAAAATAACATCTAAAAAGGTACCTCCTAAATAACTATTACACAGCACCCCAAAAGGGGAAGCGGCCGTTAGCATATAAAAAGTTTTAAACAAAAGTTAATAAGGCAGAGACACCTCGCTCTCCTTTTAAGAAAGGGAACCAGAATCATAAGTGTTAGACAAAAATAAGAGGGCGCGAGGAAGACATTGCGGGGGATGGTGCACTACTCATTGTCAGAGGAGGCGCTGCCGTCCGACTCGTCGAACAAGCGCGGGACTAGGTCGCGGACGGTCACCATCTCCGCATCAGTGCGCACAACTCCCAGCTCCTTCATCATCTTAAGGACAACCTCCGCTGTCTTGATGTTTGAGTCCCGGCAGATGGCCTCCACCTCATCCACAGAATATCGAGAAGAAACGGGAAACTGATCCGTTGGGGGCGTCGCACTGCTCGGAAGGCGAAGGTTCTCGGCTTTCAGCTTCTTGTTTTCCCCCTCCATCTCCTCGATACGCGAACGCATCCTGTTGGCCGTCTCGGCATCCTGCGGGAGGGGGGAAAGTAAGGGACTATAAGGGGCAAGGGTGAGGCTGGCAGGGCAAAGATGAGGAAACTTACCACGCCGCCCTGGCTCTGCGCAAGGAGTTTGTCAGCAACATTCAACCGCTTCTCCAAGTCAATAGACTTCTCGCGCTCCGCGGCGAGACCGGTCTCCGCCTCTTTCCATTTCCTGTTGTTGAAGACAAGACGGCGCGAGACGCGGTGCGCGAGCTCCAGGGAGCGAAACTGCGAGTGGACGCTTTTTAGAATGAGGTCCCGCGTGGCCTCGTTGTCGGCAGGTTCGGAGCCAAGACCGCCATAAAGCCCAAAGCCTGGGGAGAAGGCATGGCTGGTGGGATGGTCCTGTTCCTTCCAGGAAGGGAGAAGGGTGGACACCGATACTCGGTTGGAGTCTTGCTCCCATATCAGAACCGGCTCGCCGGCGTCATACTCCGTCGCGGGCCCCATATTGTAGTTAGGGTGCGAGGCGGGAGCCGGGCGGCTGGACGAGCCAGTCTCGCCAGGAGGAAGCTGGGGGGGCTGAGCACGACCGTGGGCAGCTGGTTCTGCAGAAACCGTCTCGCGGGTTGGCGAGGCGGGCCGTCGTGGAGGAGAGGGAGACGATAGGGTGATAGGGGAGAGAGACCCCGCTAGCTCTTCTCTTCTCTTGGCCGGATTTTCCTTCTCGAAGGACACAATCTTTTTCTTCTTCTTGGGGCTGAGGCGAGAGGCACCCTCGCCCGCAGGCCTCTTCTTGGAGACAGGGGTCAGCGTATCTTTCGCAGCCTCCGCCGCCATATTCGCCAAGGCGAGAGCTCGATTGCTCTGGTAGGGGGGATGGACGGGAACGGTCCTTTCTCCTAGATAAGGTAACAGTCAGCGGGAGGTAAAACTTTACGGGGACAGAAGGAAATAGAGGTGTACCTTCGCCCGGGAAAACGGCGGGGAGCGAGTCCAGGTCGCGCTGCAGGTATTGGACTTCAAAATTCTTCCCCACGAAGAAGTCGCAGAGCTCCTTATCGGCACCCCCCACCTTGGGGGTATCATAATAACACTCGGCGGGAGATACCGGGGCGAGAGGGATGCCTCCCAGATCCCAGCGTATAAAGACGAACCGCGTCAACCAATGTTGGTTTTTGTTCGGCGTCTCGCATACTTTGAGGCCCTGGCCTGTGAAGTAAGAAATGTCGTCGTCCTTGGCATGGTAGACAAACAGATTGCGGAAGGCGGTTAGACTAAACTCGATACGCTCTCGCCGCAGGTAGCATGCGAAGGCGATCAACATGGAGATGGCATTGGGGTTAAACTGGGCCGGGACGACCCCGAAGTACTTCAGCACCAATTTAACTTCCGGCTAGAGGGGAAGCCTCAGCCCCGCCTCAAAGTGCGAGACCGGGAAAGCCAGCTCGTTGGGATAGAAGGTGTTGATGCATTCGCCCACTTTGGGCGGGCGAGACGGATAGCTATCAGAGAGGTACTCGCGGGCGAAGTGAGCGTGGTCTTCCTCTGGCAGTCTGCCGAGAGGGAAGTCATGGTCGACGAAGCGCTTCCCGCAGCGACTGCGTCCCTCGCCCTCTTCGGTCTTCTTCTTTCCCATAATTGGCGAGAAGGCGACAAAAGAAAGAGTGGAATGCCCGGAGAGAGAGACGCGAGATGACGAAGGAGGTACGGTAACCGGGATCAGAAGAACAGCTTGGGACAGTGGTAGCGATTGAAGGTATTTATAAGGGGGTAGGGAAAAGGGCGGGAAAGTTAGGCGGCGGGAAAAGAGAGGACATCCCGGCGCCTCGTTCCTTTCCCCCCCTCTCTCTCTCTCTTATCTACCTCTCTCTCTCTGGAACCCAAGAGGCGGGGGCGCCGCAGACATCCTTTCGAGGCAGACCATCATTGCAGGATTAATAAAATAATGAAATAAAACAATATCTAATCATGGCAATAATGAAAATACGGCATGATGTGACCCTTGCGTAACCAAAAGTCAAAACAAAAATCGTCCCATAGGAGAGGGCGACCCGCCCTAATAAGCTTTTACAACATATCGGTAATAAAACAGCGACATTAATAAAAATGAGATTCCTTGAGGGCGAGACGGGACGGGGACAGTTTAGTTCCGCACCCACTGCCAGCGGCCATCCTTACCCCCCGCGCATGGCGGGCGGCCAGGAAGATGAAAGGCGCGAGCGGCGATCACGCCGCGGCGCGCGAGATGGAGATGTTCATCCGTCTCGTTCAATATAGCCTGAGGGTCGGTCCCATCTAGCACCCCGTCTGCTTCCACCATTGCCGAAAGGCGGTGGTGATCTGATTCCATCCACTCCATGCGCCGGTCGGAGGCCTGCTTCTCGAGCTCCATCTCGCGGATTATGTGTGTATATTTGCGGAACATCCGGGCAGTCCTGCGTTTCAATTCCAAAGGGTCCATGGGGTCACCTAGGTAGTCCTCGATCTCGCTTGGATGAGGGAGAGGCGAGAGGGGGGGCGACGCGGGAGCCTCCTCAGTGTCGGAATCAAAGTGGATGCCTGCGAAGGTAAGCGAAAGATCACAAGCCAAGTGAGCCCGTGCAAGCCAGATAAAAGAGGGCGAAGCAACCGAGAGGCGAGAAGGGAAGAGATCTTACTCGGGATTCGAGGGTTCCCAACAACTCGCGAGAGGTCTTCTCTCCGCGAGGGAGGAGGAGAGGCCACCTTGGGCAAGTCTGGTGCTGAGGAACTTGACTTACATTATCCGGGGGATTGGCAGACACCGGCGAATCAGCAAGACTTCCCTGGAAAAGCATAGTCAGACAGGCGAAACCAGAAAAGGGAAAGATAAGGTGTTCACCTGCCCCCCCCCCCAGAGGAAGAAAGGAGGTTGTCTATCGGGGCGAAGGATGAAGTTGCGCCCGCCGAGAGAGGGGCGCAGACCGCTTTCTCCTTCTTTATGCGAGAAGGCGGAGAGGCTGCGGGGGGAGTACGCCCCAGATCTGGAAAAAGGGCATCCGTGTGGGCTTTGTTTCGCCTTCGCACAATCGCAAGACGCTCGCGGAAACTCTGACTATGAGACATTCCGAAAGAAGATGACAAAAGGGTTCCGAATGAAGGCTTTCTCCTCATATTTATAGCCCGTATGGAGGGGGGTGGGGGCCCACCCAAGATTCTCATGAAGGAATCTCAGCATCGCGAGCCGCGGTTGGACATGTCTTTCCGAGTTTAGGGCAACCTCGTAAAGAGCGGGGATTGTGTACAACCTTGGGCTCGCGAGTAGGCCGACAAAGCAAGGCGAGAAGGGACAGCTCGCAAGGTAAGGCGAGACCTCGCTAGGCGAGATCTCGCCAGACGAGATCTCGCTAGACGAGACCTCCAGGCGCGAGCGAGTAGCCAACAGGCGAGATCCCCTAAAAAGATTGGCGGGTCCCTCCCCACTCGCCGCAGGAAGGAAGACGGTTTTCATCTTTTTACCCATAAGGGGGATTTTACCTTTGGGCCCCAGATAGTTTTACATTTTTAACCCTGGAGGCCTGCGTATAGCTCTCCAGAACAGCGGAGTTGGGCTATTAGCAGACCCGGTCCAGGGTGTTTTGGGCATTTCAAGATGGCTTGGAAGTGATATTTGCAGAACAGATTCAGAAACCTATAAATAGACCGATAAGGTGCCTGAGAAAAGGTTGAACCTTCCCACTATTTTCCTCACAGGCACCTAGCTCAGCACTGGCTTGGCTGGGGAAGACTCTCAGTTCTTCCGGGTAAGAGGCGGGACCTCCAAGCTGAACCCCCTCGGTCTGTTTTCAGGTCACAGACTCTCGTCAGGACGGTAGCGCAGGGAGAGTACGTGTGGGCTGCATCCTGTTTCGAACTCTAGGAGGGATCAGAAAGCTGGTTCCAAGACCTACCCACTTTTACTAATAACAACATGGGATTATAAGCTGAGAAATCTAGTGGAATCAAAATTTAGGGGGAGCAAAATATACGGGGAACGCTTATATAAGGGGAGCCTTCATATAGGAAGTATATACATCTGAGTTTTTCTTTAAAGCTACCACGTTATAGACATATTATTCATGCATATCTTTTACCACACTTACCTATAAACATAAATGTTCTTAAATACAATAATTTCTCATATAGGTATTTGTTATTATCAAAAGGGGGAGATTGTTGGAGCATGTGTTCCACATCTCTTGGTTTGAGAATAACAAATACCATGATGTATTTGATTTACTCTTTTGTGTGTTTATAGTGTGTAGGTTTTTTAAGTTGAATGATTAGACAAGTCCTAGGTCATGGGCATGATCTAAATATGTGTACACTTTAGAAAAAACAAAAGGACTAGTTTTGTGTGCTAAACATCAAACGACCATAACTTTCAATTCGGGAGGGATTACAGAATGTGTCACCCCATTCCGGTATAAGAACGAAGTCATCTACAATATAGAAAAGGTTTGGACAGCAAAAATGAAAAGGAGATATTGCCATGCAATATACCCATGATCAAATCATCCCGCAAAAACCTCAGAATCATGGGACACGTGGCAGTCAGAGATGATATCGTTGGAGGGCGATAGCCACTATCGCTGGGCATTATCTCAAAATGATAAAAAGGATGAATTATTCTGTGGAGAAGATGAATTTCATTACATGGAGTATTATTTCCCATGTATTCCATCCAGAGAGCTCCAGCCTTCAGAAAACTCCCACTTTCCTAAGAATGTTCAAGAGCGAAGAAAAGATGGTTCGTGCGCAGCATTTCAAGCAATCTTTGTATGGATTTGACGTCGTCTTCAGAGTTTCATTTTTAGGGAGTTTTTATTGTGAATTTCTGTTATGTAACTTATCTTATCATCTTTGTAATCGGTAGAGAAATCGCCGCCTTGTGCGTGACGTCTAGGCCTGTTTGTGGCTTAGGAGTAAATCGTCGCCTTATGCGTGGCTGAAAGTCTTTATTTCAAGGATAGCTAAATCACCTAGAGGGGGGTGAATAGGTTATTTGTCTCTTTGAGACTATCTTTTGCTTTCTTTAAAATGCTTTGTTGTTTTCTTTTATCTTTGAGCTTAGGGTGATCTAGAGCTTGTCCTTAGCACCTGTAAATAAGAAAAAAAACGACCACAAAAAAGCACACAGAGATTTATAGTGGTTCCCCAATTGGGTGCATCCACTTTCCCTCCCACCTATCCAATTAAATTGTTGGACTAGGCGTAACTTCTCCAAATTGCTCCTAAGAGCTTATACCTCAGATCCCGCAGGATCTCCAAGTCTCCTCCAAGACTCACTTCTTAGCCATAAAAGCCTACAGTCAGTGGTCAACAGACCACCTACCTCAGGCTTTTAAGCCCTACACTCAGGTTAAGAGGACAGCCCTACCTCAGATCCACAAGGGATCCTACCTCAGAGCTCTGCTGTGCTCCTACACTCAGTGACCCGCAAGCCACCTACCTCAGCCTTATCTCTAAGGCCTACAGCTCAGGCTTTTCAACCCTACAACTTCAGGCATAAGGCCGTACTCTCAGAGTGCTGCAACACTCCTACAACTCAGTACCCCTCCAGGCACCTACCTCAGTGCCCCTCCAGGCACCTACCTTAGTGCCCCTCCAGGCACCTACAGCTCAGTGACACACTTGTCACCTACCTCAGGCACAAAGGCCCTACAATCAGAGAGCTGCACTCTCCTACCTCAGTACCCCAGCAGGGCACCTACAGCTCGGTGACTTGTCACCTACCTCAGGCACAAAGGCCCTACACTTAGAGAGCAGCACTCTCATACCTCAGTACACCAACAGGGCACCTACAACTCAGTGACACACTTGTCACCTACCTCAGGCACAAAGCCCCTACAGCTCAGATCCACACTTGGATCGTACAGGATGAAAAGGGGGTTTGGTGGTAAGGCTTGAAACAAGAGATGTTTCTTAGTGTCAAGCTTCCTGACTGAGGTAAACTCTGTCTAACTAATGACTACATGAAATTTATTCTTGAATTTACCTTTTTCTGAACTAAGAAATACTTAGTCTTAACTTCTTCCACAACAACAAGTAATTACTTGTGCTGGAAGTTAATTGCAGAGCAATGTTCTGCCACCACCTGAACTGAGACTGAAGCTCAGCCCTAACTACTTCTTCACAGCACCAAGAATTTTCCTTTTGGTTAGTGAAGAAACTGCACCTGACTGCTGCTACCTGAGGTGTGGAAATAACAGCTCAACCTTGCAGACTGAAATAGCTCTGCCTTTTGCTCCTTTCTTGGGCTGAGGTGATTCAGCCCTAGCTTTGAATCCTAAGGAATAGTCCCTTGAGTCCCCTTCGGTTTCTTCTAGGTTTCTTCTCTTCACAGCTTCCAAATTAAGATATTCAGGTGCTTGAGTTGCTGGAATTGTGAAAAACCTACAGTAAGGGTCGCCCCATGACTGCTACCTTTAACCTCAGAGAAAATCCTCCGAACTGCTTGCTGGTGCAGGTGAGAATGACACCTGCTGATGTAGCACACTCCCGGGAATGGGGTTAAGGCACGAAGTGGCAAGGGGGTTCCTAAGAGGAATTTCAACGAACATGTGGTGTGCGCGCAAAATTCAAAATTTCGGCAGAGTTTCATTAAAAATATCGCGATCTCACAAGGGAGAATCTCCCATCCAAACCTGCACGAAACATTGACATACACTAACATCATAACCTAACCATACATCTAGCATCGCATCATAACAGTTTCCATCCATATGGAGAGTGATCCGGACTAAAGCTTTGATTCGGAAAATAGTCCAAATTCAGCCCTCAAAACAAAATCAAACGAGGATATACCAAATCCTCTTGATCCATTCGAAACCAAAGGCTAAACCAACCCCGGCTTGCAAACGTCCAAGGGGACCTATCCTTGCAAAAATCTTCGCGAAAATTCGGAAATAACGCAATATAACTTCAGATTTTTGTAAAGCAAATGAGGATCAAACTTTAGGATAAAATATGATATCAAGTTTCCACATATCTCACAATCTAAGATGAGTCATTACCCAAGTTTGAGAAGAGGAAATCGTTACCCAAAATCTGAAAATGAAGAGGAGGAAGAAGGATAACTATGGAAGAGTCGCACTTCCACGGGTCCACCGGAGTCACACCGGATGGAGAGAACCCAGCCGCCTTCTTCGGAGTCACACCGGAGGAGGTAGGAGGTCGCCGGAGTAGCAGGAACAGCCACCAAGAGGGGCGGCGGTAGCAGCCCTTTTCTGCGATTTCCAGGGGGCGGGTTCGGGTTCGGCCAGGCCGAATCGGGGCTGCTTCACACAACTCAAATTAGGTTTTTTTTTCTCTTCAACATAATCTCTCCAACTCCTCAAACACATATATATATTATCACACACCTCTCCATCCACCCTCCATCAAAATCTAATCTAATCCTAACCACTCAAGTGTTTAATATGACATAAAACATACACTTGTAAAATAACATAAATATAAATTTTATAATTTTGAAATTTATAAATCTTAGGACTTATAAATTCAAAAAGCATTATGAATATAATATTATTTCAAAATGGAAATAACATTATATTCATTAGGACGGCGTAGGCGGCGGCGGCGACGGCGACGGCGGCGGCGGTGACGGAGGCGGCGGCGACGGAGGCGGCGGCGACGACGACAGTTGCGGCAACGGCCATCAATGTCCACGAACATGTAGCGGCGGCGAACAATGAGATCCACGTCGGAAAGAGCAAATGGCGGGGCATCCTCGCCATCAATCTTCCCCCGCTCAAAATCACTCATCCCCGATGAGTGGCCAGGGAGAGAAGAGCAGGAGACAGCAGCGTCCACAGGTAGCATAGCAAGAGCGAACATCCACGGGGCAGGACAAGCAGTGAAGGCATCCACAATAGAATAGAACCTGGGATGAGCAAAAACAGCAGGAAACCTCGTAGATGTGCCAGCATAAAGAAAAGCAATACAGATCTTACCATCCAATGCGAGAACCAGGAAACCCAGATGGAAGTGCGACACGAAAAGAATCTCACCTCTCAACCCAAGAGAAGCTGCAGTGGAAGAGAGAAACGGCGGAGGAAACCACTCGGGTGGAAACAAGATATGCAAAATTAAATCCGAAAATTTGAACCACGGCGAAACACCGATTGCATCATAAAAATCCAAAAAAATTGCGTTAAATCCAAAATTGTTGAAGATCATGAAAGGATCGGCGCTCCAACGTAATAATTTTGTTACGGAACCCGAAGGTATCCACTCGTGGGCCAACCAGACTAAATTGGAATCAACAATTCTGCAGTCAGGAGCTCTCGGAGGTGAACAGTCGTGAAAGTGACGCAACCCACCGACACTGGCATAAGGCGATGACATGTGGACGTGCAGATCGTACCAGGATGGAGGAAAAATATGTGCAATTTGATTTGATGGGTAATAATGTCGTGAGGACACCAAATCAAAAGGCACAGTCGCCGTGAGCTCTCACGCAGTCGCAGACGAAGACATGTCAAAAATAAACAGCAGCGAAAAATGCGCACCACCAACTATAGATTCGTACGCTCCCGGATTTGAAAGGACGCACGTGCGATACAACTCAACATATCCAACTAGGTTCACTAACGTGTGCATGCATGGATCATCAAAAGGTGGAGGATAAATGCGTGCGACCGGGCTTGGCAAATAAGTGTGTCTAGGGGACACCACATCAAAAATCCCCAGAGCCAAGGAAGCACTAGCAGTCCAACACAAAGCCTCACCAAACGCCACACGGTCAGATGAACGGCCCATCCTAGGAAAAGCATAGTCAGATCTAGGAACTGGAGTGGCAGGAGCGAACGCAACAACTAACAACTCGCCCACACACATTTGTCTAGGTAAGTCTAACGAGGGAGCTAGATAAATATGCACCTCCAAATAGCTCGGACTAGAAATGACAAGCTCGGTCCCTAACAAAGCATCTAATCGAGTCAAGTGACTCAGAAGGGGAGTCGACATGGTCGATGCCGGAGGAGCTAAGTCATACTCACCGTCAAAACACGGATTTAACGTCCAAGAAAAATCCACCGGGTGCCAGCCCACCAAATCAAGAGGAAGATCAAATAGTGGATTCGTCCTTATAGAAAACTCAACTGGATCGTCATCACCTAACTCACTCTCAGATAAACATGCATCACAGGTGGACTCTTCCAACTCAGCCGAAATGCCGTCCAACCCACTAGATATGTCATCCAAGTCATAATCAGTAACGATCTCTAAAAGAGGCAAAAGCGAACCCGACAATAATTTTATTCCACATGGGGCTTCAGGCAACGGAGATAACATCAAAGTAACATCGTTCGGGTCCTCAGCGCTAACATCATCCAAAAATAATCTTCCCGCGTCAGGTACATCTTCCAATATAATAGGTACATCCGTCGACTTAGGGCCATCGAACGATCCCGCAACGGTCGTAGGAGACGGGCCTGAAATAAGGTCGAGGGGAAATGGGTTAATCCCAGGGAGGGATATCTCAGGGGAGATATCATCATCCAAGTCACTAGGATATCCACTCTCCTCTTCGTCACTACAGTCGTTGGAAAAATTGACATCGCCCTCAGTGGCGGGCTTAGACGTCGACGCTAAAAGATCCAAAACCCTAGGCTTAGTGGGGCACTCCACAGTATAATGACCAATCAACCCACAAGCATAACATGTAGTGTCTTCCTTGCAAATCTTAACTTCTTTCCTAGGCTTCACCCGCGGTTTTATAACATTCTGAGTAGTGACAACGATTGGTGGCGGGACAGATGGCCTAACCTTTTCTTTCTCCCTAAAGGTTGGAGTATGTGTGCTCGAAATAGTTAGATCAGGGTGGAGCAAGGATCTAGCGTGAGGCTTATAGTCGCTCCTAGGATCAAAAACGGGTCTAGTGCCCTGGCGGGGAGAAACAAAATCATGAGATATCCGAGTATGGGAGTACGATGGGACATACTGGGTCGACGTAGGCAAAGTCGTAGGCGGCGACTCTTTCAGATAATCAGAAAAGTGGGGGCGACAGTAGGGAGGGTAATACTCGTCCGTTAATAGATTCTTCATAATATTCCAACCTACAAGTGAGTCGTCGAGGGACGTCCCAAAACGTCTCTCTTCATTGAGCCAGAAGGTTTGGGCTCGACCTAATAATTGTAGTCTCGCAACGGGAATCCTGTGGGGGTCCATAATATGATACCGCTCAAAATAACGTTCAATATCCTTCACCCAACCTAAAAATACTCGCGGTCCACCTATCCCATCATAGGTCGGAACAGGAACGCTAACAAGCCTACAGGTGCGCGGTGGTGGTGTCAAATACTGGGCTAACATAACGTTGCGATCAACGAATGAAGGTGGGTTAGCGGAACTCCCAATGTGCGTCATAAGGTCTAAATGAAAACTCAAACTAAGGGAGCACGAAAAACATTTTTTTTTTGGTTTTTGAGATATTTTAGGAAACACAATTTGTTTTTATATATAACTAAGAAAATAAATAGAAGACCAACAAGCGTGCCTAAGTGCAAAAAAGGGGTGACGTGGGAGGACCGACAAAGATTAAGAAAGCTTTGCGCCGCCTCTGATACCAAATTGATGTAGCACACTCCCGGGAATGGGGTTAAGGCACGAAGTGGCAAGGGGGTTCCTAAGAGGAATTTCAACGAACATGTGGTGTGCGCGCAAATTCAAAATTTCGGCAGAGTTTCGTTTAAAATATCGCGATCTCACAAGGGAGAATCTCCCATCCAAACCTGCACGAAACATTGACATACACTAACATCATAACCTAACCATACATCTAGCATCGCATCATAACAGTTTCCATCCACATGGAGAGTGATCCGGACTAAAGCTTTGATTCGGAAAATAGTCCAAATTCAGCCCTCAAAACAAAATCAAACGAGGATATACCAAATCCTCTTGATCCATTCGAAACCAAAGGCTAAACCAACCCCGGCTTGCAAACGTCCAAGGGGACCTATCCTTGCAAAAATCTTCGCGAAAATTCGGAAATAACGCAATATAACTTCAGATTTTTGTAAAGCAAATGAGGATCAAACTTTAGGATAAAATATGATATCAAGTTTCCACATATCTCACAATCTAAGATGAGTCATTACCCAAGTTTGAGAAGAGAAAATCGTTACCCAAAATCTGAAAATGAAGAGGAGGAAGAAGGATAACTATGGAAGAGTCGCACTTCCACGGGTCCACCGGAGTCACACCGGATGGAGAGAACCCAGCCGCCTTCTTCGGAGTCACACCGGAGGAGGTAGGAGGTCGCCGGAGTAGCAGGAACAGCCACCAAGAGGGGCGGCGGTAGCAGCCCTTTTCTGCGATTTCCAGGGGGCGGGTTCGGGTTCGGCCAGGCCGAATGGGGGCTGCTTCACACAACTCAAATTAGGTTTTTTTTTTCTCTTCAACATAATCTCTCCAACTCCTCAAACACATATATATATTATCACACACCTCTCCATCCACCCTCCATCAAAATCTAATCTAATCCTAACCACTCAAGTGTTTAATATGACATAAAACATACACTTGTAAAATAACATAAATATAAATTTTATAATTTTGAAATTTATAAATCTTAGGACTTATAAATTCAAAAAGCATTATGAATATAATATTATTTCAAAATGGAAATAACATTATATTCATTAGGACGGCGTAGGCGGCGTAGGCGACGGCGACGGCGGCGGCGGTGACGGAGGCGGCGGCGACGGAGGCGGCGGCGACGACGACAGTTGCGGCAACGGCCATCAATGTCCACGAACATGTAGCGGCGGCGAACAATGAGATCCACGTCGGAAAGAGCAAATGGCGGGGCATCCTCGCCATCACCTGCTATCTTGCTATTGAAGGTCTTGATCAATAGCTAACTTGCTCTCGGTCTTCTAGACTTGAGCTTCCTGTTCTTCAGCTCCACAACAATGGCGGAGAAGAAGAAGTCACTTTTTTCTTACTGCAGTACCGAGTCCCTTCTCTTTTCTCTATACATCTCTTTCTTTTGTTGATTCTTGACCCAATGGCTCTTTAGCAGTGGGCCCCACATCATTAATGGACTACATCAATCTTACTTTAACGTCGACTACCGTATAGAAGGTCTGCGACAACATTTGTCGCGTATAGTAGCCATCCCGCCACTTATTTGAATTTTGTTGACTTGTTGACTTGCTAACATCATCAGTTGTGGACTTAGTAAAAAATCAAACATCATTAGCATAGGCGTTGAGTGAGTAAGCATCACTCAATGCCAAAACACTTAGATAGATTTTCTGTCTTCACTAGGCTTCGACAGCGTTGAGTGAGCAACCTCCACTCAATGCTTTTTGCCTTAACCATTCTTCTGCTTAACTTGTCTCAGTGCTTTCTTGTCCTCAGCTGAGACAGTCTCAGCGGTTATGCTGAGACCAAATCTTATCTCAGCGGTTTTGCTGAGACCAACTCGTGTCTCAGTGGTTTTGCAGAGACCAACTCCTGTCTCAGCGGTTTTGATGAGACCAACTCCTGTCTCAGTGTTTTGTCTCGGCGGTCTCAGCGGTTTCTTATTAACAGCTGAGACCAACATTTCTCTCGGCACTTTTTCCTTGATCTTCTCAGTTGTCTCAGCGGTCTCAATACTTTTGCCTTGAGCTTCTCAGCTGTCTCAACGCTTTCTTCTCAGCGGTCTCAGCATTTCTTGCCTTAGTTTATTTTTCAGGTTAGATTGATAAGTGTTGAGTTGGGTTAGACGATTTCTAACCTGAGCTTGACGTACTACAAACTGAGCTCGACGAACTTATTCCAAGGAATGTTGAGCTGAGCTCGATGAATGTTGAACTCGGTTCGACAAATTCTCTGAACTAAGTTTGACGAATTCTGAACTTAGATCGACAAATTTTGAATTCCGACTGAGTTCAACTCACAGCCTTTTTGTTGTGATCTTAGCTCAATGAATGGTGAGCTCAGCTCGACGATCTCGGAACTCAGTTCGACGATTTCTCTAAACTGAGTTCGACTAGCTCAGAGTCTCAAACTCTAAACACAGCTCGACGGATGGTCAGTTCTGCTCGACGAACTCTAAACTCAGTTCGATGAATTCCTGAACTGAGTTCTACTCACAACCTTTTGTTGTATGGCGTTAAGTGTGTCTTCATCACTCAACGCCTGTGGACTTAGACAGATTTCTATCAGTCCACAACATAGGTAAGAGTTTACCTGTCTTGGCCACTTAGCCTACTTCTTGCCTTTCCAGCAACTTCACTTTGTGACCACTTGTCACATCTCTTAGACCACCTGTCTAGACTTGTTCCATGGAACATACTGCTCATGATGAACTTAAACAACATCAAATACAACTATGCTCTTAGTGTTGATGGGGATGCCTCTTCAAATCCAATCTAGTGAACATTGTGGGCAATGGACCCAACAATCTCCCTCTATTTGAAGAAGGCAGAACACCGAGCAATACTAAGAGGCATTTACCAAAATAGGTCAGAATAATATCATGCAGCTGCAGATTATGATCGGCTACACCTTCTAGCTTATGCAACATTCATTCAATGTGCATTCTCATACTACTTGAGCAATTGCTCAAGTAATATGAACTCTCCTTTATACCTCAAAAAAATTATGCTCCTTTATATCAGTTAATAGTTAAATGTGGTGCACTACTAGAAGCACTTGCCTCAATGTATGCACTGACACCAACATGACTCAGCATGTGGTCAGTCATTGCATTTCTCATACTACCAGAATAATTTCCAATAATATGAACCTACTCATCATGACCTTTTATATCTCCCTCATATGTATTGCCACACATATCTCCCCCTTTCTATATTCTTCAATAGTCATATCTATTAAGGGAGTAGAAAATATTATGGGAGAGATAATCTTTTGATCCTAGATAAAGTCCTATGTTGATACTCTGAGGAAATTATCCTAGAGATCAGTCTACTTGATTAGGAGACAAACCTTTTGTGTTGATACATTGATGCAACACAATACTGCAACATTTAAGCTGGTTGCACGCATGGTTCCACTTACTGATGATGTTTCTATAGAATCAGCATCCACATGTGGTGATATCATTGATACACCACATCACTGCAGCCCCCTTTGCACTTGAGTGAACCAGGGATCCACTTGAGCTGCCTGCTAGCTATTCCTCTTTTTATAATCTCCCCTTGGTCTGTGCCATGTTCTTATGACAAACTAATCAACTGTTCTGACAGCTAATCTGCTGCAGCAGCTGCCTGCTCCTTCCCAATAGGAGGTTGATCCTGTTTCAGCAATTGCTGGACATTCTCCCCCTTTATAAGATGCTGAGCTTGCTCCCCCTCAACAGGAGCATCTTTGTCATTCCCTCTGCTGGATAATTGAGTCCATCTAAGTCTTGATACCACTTAATGATCTTTATAGTCTTGATGTGATAACAAGGACTCATCTACCTACAAGAAAAGTGAATCCTGCAACACAAGTATGACATGGAGCAACTGAAGCTATACTAAGTTCAACATACCCAATCTTAATCTAGATGGTATTGAAACTTGACTTCATCTTGTGGCATGATAAACATGTCAGCCACATGACAGACAGGATAAACTCAGGATTGAGTGCTTCCCTATGCTCCCTAACTTATTGAAACTTAATCTACATATGCATAGTCCTACTATGACAGACAGGATTCCTAGCAACTTTGATTAAACTAGTTGAATATCACTATATAAAAGAAATTCTACTTATCTGGAGGTTATGGTTCAGATGCCATAAAATTTCTGTATGGTAATCTTGAGTTCGATGAATTGCTTAAATTCAGTCGAGCTCCGTTCAACGATTGCTTCAGCTTTCGTCGAGCTTCGTTCGACGAATTCTTATGATTTCATCGAGCTCCATCCATGTTGATGCTTAGCAACTCCCTAGCACCTTGCACGGTTTCTTTTTGTCGAGCCAGATCTTCTCGCCTTCTTTAGCATCTGACTTGCCTTTGGCTGCAGCTTTCTGATTAGCAGTACAAGAGTGTTCAGCCATCTTAGTACTATCTTGATCATTACATTGATCTCCACTCTTGAACACCACTTGATCAATCCCTTCTTGGTTTCTGAACAGACAGGGTAGAGCTGGTCTGCTGTGATTCTCTTCTCCCCCTAGCTGATTTCAGATGATACCATTGGTGCAGTTGCTAGCTTTCTCTTCTCTTGAGGCTGAATTTTCTCCTACAGCTGCTAGACTTTAAGACCAGTTGAATCTTGAAAGTCTTTTCATATGAGCATTATGAGCTCCTTCTCAGATTTGTTGATGTGGCAGTAAGGCTTTATCCAATCAGACATTCCTGCTGGATGGATCCAGCTGGCCTTCAACCATGAGTGTGCACTTGTCCTTCTTTAGGATTTCACTCAACATTCTCTTCCTCTTGGGCAATAAGAGGAATAACCTAGATGGTCAAAATCCATCACAAACTGTTGATCTTAGGTCCTTCCCTCACTAGGGCATGAACCATAAGATGACTTTCTTGTTCTAGTCCAAGTCTTGGAACATCTTCTGTCCAAGTGCCACATTGGGGATGGGCACTTAGACTAACCTGCAAAATAGAATTACCTTACCTTAGGACCCCAATAGGTATTGGGTCATAGGTTCCTGTTACCCTGAAATCTGACTTGTCTACCTGTAGAATTTCTGACAGGTAGGCTAACTCTTGGTCTAGACACAGAATAATTGTGCCAGCAGTATAGGGAAAAATTCCCCACCTTGCCACGACACCAACACTCATAGATATTATATCTTTTTTTTTGAGCAGGCCTTGTAGTGTGGTTAACTGCTGACTGAATAGAAGGAAGGCGAGCAACAACTTTCTTCAGGGTCCTTTCAGCAAGGATCTGTCTGCAGGTCATTCTTCCAGCAGGCTTTCTTTGATTGCCCTGAATGGTATTTACAGTTGTCTTCTTTGTAGAAGACAAGTTGTTTATATAATCAGAACAAGCCAAGTTAGTCTTCCTAGTAGACTGACCCTTGGTCTGAGTCCTTGCTGGATGGGCTTGAGTTAAAGCCACTGCCTTTCCCTTGTGAGTTTTAGTTGAGGCACCAAATATAAATCGTCCAGTATGTGACATTTGTACTTTTTCATGGGGAGCCTTAAAGGCACTCATTCCCCTACCCTTTTCTTCTTCCATTGTAAGATATTCTTGTATTCTTACAAGAAGAATTCCCATTCTTATAGTGACCATACGTGCAATCTTGGTCATTCCTATGAGAAGGGAGGATTACCTTATTAAAGGTTAACTGTGGCACAACAAGAGCTTGGCCTCTCCTCTGAGATCGGATAACTTTTGTAATCCACTCAGATTCAAATTTTCTCTTGATAGCATCTATCTTAGAGAAATAGTGTAACACCCCAAAATTTGAGAGAGGGTCGATAAACGTTTTCTGGCCAAATTTGGTTTTTGGCAGGGGGCACACAGCCTGGGCCATGGGCGTGTCCCAGGGCGTGTCAGGCTGGACTCAACGACTTGGCCGCGTAGTCGACATTTTTCGCTCGACGAAGTGTCGAGACGGGGCACACGGCCTGAGACACGGGCGTGTCTCAGGGCATATCGATCCTGTGTCAACAACAGGCCCGGGGTGTCGACACTTTCACTCGATAATGTGTCGATACTGGGCACACGGCCTAGGACATGGGCATGTCCAAGGTCGTGTCAGTCAGTCGATGAACTTCTCTCGACGAAGTTCACTCGATGAGTGTCGAGTGTCGAGACAGGGGCACACGCCCTGTGACACGGGCGTGTCACAGGGCATGTCCCGCTTGGTCGACGAACTTAGCTCGACGAAGTGTCGAGACGATGAACACGGCCTGGAGCCCAGACATGTTGAGGTAGACAAGGGCAAGGACACGGGCGTGTCCAGTACCCGTGTAGTTCTCGGGTTGTTTTCGTGGCTGTGTCGATGGAGGCACATGGCCGACCACACGACCGTGTCAGTTGGGACACGGGCGTATCGGGTTGAACACAGGCGTGTCGGATTCCCATGTGCTGTTCCAGGTGCGTCGGTTTTGACGGCGAATGGGGGACACGACCCTGGACACGGGCGTGTGCCAGGTCGTGTTCGGCCCAGGTGTTTTATTTTTCAGACGGATCGTGGCCGCTCTTTTCATTATTTTGGGATCTGATGGTCCAGGACTGCTCTTTGGGAGTTAAGTCTGAGAATAGGGTTGGAAACCCTCATTCTTATCCAAGCTTTCTCTTACTAAAATTCTAGAGAGAAGGGAGAGCAAGGAAGAAGGTGAAGTAGAGATCCGGCTGTTGGAGAGGCTTCGGTGCTCCAAATCGCGAGCCGAGTCCAGATCCGTGGAGGCTAGAACGTTGCGAAGGTTTTCATCCGGCTATTTTTTGCCATGGCTAGGAAGAGGAGTCGGAAGGTAACGACACTTCTCCTCTCGGTTTTAGGATGCATGTTTTAACATCTTTTCTTTTCTAGCTTTTGGGCAGAAAATACTCAAATTGGAGGGGTTTGGGTCGCCAAGGTTCAAGAGGAACCTCCGGGTCGATTGAGTCCATCCCCGACATGTTTTTGCATTAGAGATCCGCTCCGTTAGTGGATTAGGCATGGTTTGTGAAGCCATAGTCGCGACCGTTAGTCCGACTCGGTGAAGTTGCATACGAGTTTTAAGGATTCGTAGAGATCTGTTGCGGCAAGATGTCGTTTTGTGATGTGGTGATATTTTCCCCTTTTTCTCGAGTAAGTACGTGTAGTCAGAACCGGACAAGGCTAGCTCCTCAATGGCGGTAGATGGTTTCCTTGGTGGAGAAGGTTAGCTCTACATGAGTGGTAGATGTTTCCTTGTTGCGCGGGAACGCTGCAGTACAAATGAGGGACTACGGTGAAATTGTCTTGGTTTGTGATGTGCCAAGGCGTGGTTGTGTCTCCGTGGTCGGCTGGCTATCTCGTGACGTACACATCATGTGTGGAGTGTGTCCCAGTGAGGCTAGTCCCCTTCTGTGAGACTGACGAGAATGCCAAGCATTTGGGCAAGCCCGGGCAATGAGGCCATGAGCGGGTGGGGTCCAGCAAGGCTTCTTAGAATCGGTCAGTTTGTATTTGTTGGAATCCTGACATGAGACATCAGAGCTTACAGGCAAACCCGGGTCTAAGACCTTGAGCGGGTGGGGCCTTAGCAAGAGTTCCATGTGGCGGCATGTGCGCCGTTGGGGAGATTATGTTACCCCCCTTTGTTTGTGGCTTTATGCCAATGGGGAAACGATGAGTACCCAATTGATGTGATGTTGTGCTAGATACATACGCTATAGGGTGCCTTGGGTGAAACCTGGGTGATTGCATACATGTTGCATAAGTAGGCCCCTTTTATATTATATGTTAAACCCGTAGAGAATGTGTATGATGTTTGAGACATCCAAGCTTGTACTTAATGCACTTCTTGTTTAGATTTATATATTGCATACGAAGTGCGGACTTGCAGGTTGGAGGGTTCCCCGAGGTCCGTTAGGGGCGGCCGGGTTGAGATGTGTTGGTTACACAGTTTGAGGTCAGCCTTTGCTGACCCACGTTACTAATAATTTTTACAGGGCAAGGATCGCAAGCAGGAGCTAGCTCGCCGGCCAGAAAGGCCTAAGCCTCATGAAGTGTTCCCCTCTTTTGTAGCTCTACTTTTATGATATTGTATGTTTGAGACTCATGTTGTCCGGCTTGCACGCCAAGGTAGACTAGGAGTACTTATGCACTTTTATGACTGTTGTACTTTTTGAGTTTGGACTCTTATGTTGTAAGGCCATAAGACCATCTTTTTATTACTCTTGTAGTGGTGGATAACTTCTAGTCTTTCTTGTGTTTCTGCTGTGTTGTGCAAAGAGTTTTGAGTGTGGGTAGTTATATCATCTTATAATACTAAAGCTGTGGCGTCCGTATGTTGTGGGGCCCCGGCCGAACCCATATTATACGGTCATTATAGGGGAGGTGTTACAATTTGGTATCAGAGCGAGGTTAGATTCAAGGTCAATGCGTAGAGAAGTTATCCACATAAGAGTAACGCAGGACCATGAGTGTCCTTATGTTTAAGTCTTGAGATTAAAGACTGATTCCTTGTTTCTTGTTTTCTTGAAGAGTGCAAGCAATGAGGCGGGAATGTCGAAAGCAAGAGAAGAACTCTCGGCGAGCCGTGCCACTGCTCCGGGTCTTTTGGGCATGGGTGTAAACCCGGCCGACTTCTGCCGCATGCTTGCAGCAGCGATGGTGGCAGCCGAAGCTGCAACGGCAGCTCAGGTAGCAACCCCTGCTACACCGGACATGGCGACGGCCGTGCCAGGCGGAGAGGCCAGGCGAGTGGAGCCTTTGGCGGAAAGGGTGGTTGTCGGACATGGAGACCGGCACATGAAGTATTTCCTGAGCTTCCATCCCCCATCGTTCAAGGGACTTGGTATGCCAACGGATGTGGATGATTGGTGGGTTCGAATTCAAGAGCTTTTGAGGGCGGCAGAGACGCCATAAGAAAAGAAATCTGAGTATGCGGCGTTCATGTTGGAAGGATACGCCAAGTTGTGGTGGGTGAGCCATAGCGGCCGCCAGTTCCCGGGACGCACCCCGTCAATGGTGGAATTTGGGGATGCTTTTCTAAAGAGGTACATTCCCATTTCTACACGGTTGGCCCTTCAGAGGCAGTTTCTGCACTAAATGCAGTGAGACAAGACGGTGGACGAGTACGTGCAGGAGTTCACCCGTTTGGGTCGTTACGCGGGAACGACGATGGCAGATGATGTAGAGAGGGATAACCTCTTCTACCAGTGGCTGAGGGAGAATCTGAGGCAACCCCTAATTTCCATGAAGAGAGCTGGTTTCAATGAGTTAGTTGAGGCTGTCAGGATATTGGAGAGTGATCTGGAGCGAACCCAGCATCGTAAGGGTTTCACTCCCAAGCAAGGGGAACGGAAGCCTCCCCAATCTCAGGGAAAGTCTGAAGGGAGTAGGTGGAGGAAGAAGCCTCACACTTCCAGATCCGGTGAGAAGAGCAAATGGACGCCTGGAGGTTCTCACTCTAGGGGACCACCGACATGCTACAACTGTAGTAAGGTGGGGCACATAGCTCGTGTTTGTCCTCAAGGAGGAGCGGAGCAAGAGGCAAGGCAGGAGCAGACTGTACGCTCCGGCCCCAGTGCCGCGGAGAAAGGGAAGATGGCGGAGTCAAGCGCTTCTTGGTTCCAGCCGGTGCAACCAAGGGCCAACAACCTTGGATAGCAGGAAGCGATCCGCCAAACCGATGTGATGACAGGTATGAAGAAAATTTAAGTTTAAATTTTGTGCTTCATACATTTAGACTTTTTGTGTGATGTCTATGTTGTAGGCTTCGTATTAGTTTCCGGATACCCCGCTAGGATATTGTTCGATATGGGAGCATCGCACTCCTTTCTCACGGAGAGCTTCTTCAGGAGAATAGGAGTCGAGTCTTTCTCGGCGGACACGGAGCTAAAAGTGAGCATGCCTAATGGGTCATCCATGACCACCGGGGCCAAAGGGCGCATCTGTTGGGAGATGGACGGAGTTGACTTCGTTTTGTTAGCAGCGATTTTACCATTGGTTGAGTTCGATGTCATTTTGGGCATGGACTGGTTTGCAGAGCAGCGCGCCAGTATTGATTGCCTATCTAAGGTAGTGACCCTAAAGAGCAAAGGGCAGACGGAGGTCAAATTTGAGGGCCTTTGTGGAGTGGCATATTCCCTGATTTTGGCCATGAAATTGATGCAGGCGGTTAACCAGGGTGGTGTAGCTCTTGTAGCATTATTGGAGGTTCGTCTCTCTCACCTATCTATTGAGGAAGTTCCCGTAGTGGCAGAGTTCAAGGATGTGTTTCCGGATGAACTTCCTGGAGCGCCTCCTCGGCGGGAGATCGATTTCTCGATCGAGTTAGTGCCGGAGGCTAGGCCGGTGTCACGTCTTTCGTTTAGGATGGCACCAAAGGAGTTGGCTGAACTCAAAGTACAGTTACAGGAACTGTTGGAGCAAGGGTATATCAGACCCAGTTCTTCACCGTGGAGCGCGCCGGTGTTGTTTGTAAAGAAGAAAGACGGTAGTATGCAGCTGTGCATAGACTACCGAGAGCTGAATAAACTGACCGTTAAGAATTAGTATCTGATTCCTCGGTAAGACGACTTGTTCGACCAGTTGGTAGGGTCGGTGGTGTACTCAAAATTGGACTTAAAGTCAGGCTATTATCAGCTGCGAATTCGGGACGAGGACATACCCAAGACTGCCTTTGGTACGAGGTACAGACACTTTGAGTTTACGGTGATGTCATTCGGGCTGACGAACGAGCCATCTGTGTTCATGGATCTTATGAATCGAGTATTTCGGGAATACTTGGATTCTTTTGTGGTTGTCTTCATCGATGACATCTTGGTGTATTCCAAATCGGAAGTGGAGCATGAGACCCACTTGAGAGTGGTCTTGCAAGTGTTGATGGAGAATCAGTTGTATGCAAAGTTCTCCAAGTGCGAGTTCTGGTTAGAGAAGGTGGCATTTTTGGGGCACGTGATTAGTGGGGATGGGGTGGCAGTGGATCCAACAAAAGTAGAAGCCATCAGAGATTGGCCGGTGTTGAGGACCGTGGCGGAAGTCCGAAGTTTTCTTGGACTAGCCGGGTATTATAGGAGATTTGTGGAGAACTTTTTGCGGATAGCTCTACCCCTCACCTCACTCACTCGTAAAGATCATAAGTTTATGTGGACTCAAGAGTGCAGTCAAGCATTTGAGGCACTGAAGGAGAGACTGATGATGGCTCCAATCCTAAGTCTACCACAAGGGACCGAGGGATTTCAGATCTTCAGTGACGCATCAGGATGGGTTTGGGTTGCGTCTTGGTGCAGCATGGCAAGGTGATAGCTTTTGGGTCTAGACAGCTGAAGCCTCATGAGAGGAATTACCCCGTCCATGATTTGGAGTTGGCGGCAGTAATTTTTGCGTTGAAAATATGGCGACATTATGTGTATGGTGCAAAGTTGGAGATCTTCACGGATCATAAAAGCCTGAAGTATCTCTTGGATCAAAAGGACTTGAACATGCGACAACGCAGGTGGGTTGGGTTTCTTGGGGACTACGAGGTTGCGATTCAGTATACGCCAGGTAAAGCTAATGTGGTGGCGGATGCCTTGAGTAGAAAGTACTCGGGGCAAGGGAATTGGATCGAAGCTCATGATGAGAGGTTGGTACGGGAATGGGAGTCCCTTGGTTTGGAATGTATTACGAGAGGCGAGTCCAGCGTGGCTTGGTTGAACTGGATTGAAGTGCAGAATGACTTGCCCGATCGCATTCGGGAAGCGACTCGGTTGGATGTGGAGTTTCAACCATTTGTGTTGGAGTCTCAAAAGGGCGAGAGCAGCCCCTGGGAGATGATTGATGGGATTCTGAGGAAGGACGGAAGGGTTTTTATACCGTAGTTAGGCAAACTCTGTGAGGAGTTGATGTTTGAAGCTCACTTCACAAAGTACTCCATTCACCCGGGTAGTACAAAGATGTACTTGGATATGAAGAAATCCTTTTGGTGGCCGGGGCTGAAGCAGGATGTAGCTTTGTATGTGAATCGTTGCCAAACTTGCGCCTTGGTGAAGGCCGAATGTCAGAAGCCGGGAGGGTTCCTGAAGCCCCTTCCAATCCCGGAGTGGAAATTTGACGACATCTCCATGGATTTTGTACATGGTTTGCCTAGATCGCAGCAGGGTAATGATGCTATTTGGGTGATCGTGGAACGCATAACCAAGGTGGCCCACTTCATCCCAAACCGGAAGGAGGACAGCGTAGAGAAGCTGGTGGAGTTGTATATTCGCAACATTGTGCGACTGCACGGGATTCCTAAGAGCATAGTCAGCGATCGAGATGGACGGTTTACGTCCAATGCTGGAGATTGGTTCAGAAAAGTTTAGGCACGAAGCTAAAGTTCAGTACGACGTTCCATCCTCAAACTGATGGGCAAACTGAAAGAATGAACCGTACTATGGAGGATATGCTAAGAATGTGCATTCTTGACTTCAGCAAGAAGTGGGAGGATCACCTCTTCATGGTGGAATTCGCGTACAATAACAGTTATCAAGCAAGTATAAAAATGGCACCATACGAAGCTTTGTATGGGAGACGATGTCGAACACCGATGTCTTGGACAGAGGCGGGAGACACAAAAATTTTGGGAAAGGAGGTGGTAGTTGATGCTTGTGAGTTGGTACAGACCATTCAAGAGCGTATGAAGGTGGCGCAAGACCGGCAAGCAAAATACTTTAATGCTCGGCACAGGAAGTTGGAGTTTGCGGTAGGCGATTGGGTCTATTTGAAGATCAAGCCGTTCAAAGGCGTATCACGGATTCATCGACTCAAAAGTGGAGTCCAAGGTTTTTGGGGCCTTTTGAAGTTGGTGAACTGGTGGGAGAAGCAGCCTATCGGTTGGCGTTGTCCACGGAGCTGAGTGGATCACATGACGTCTTCCATGTCTCCATCTTGAGGAAAGCCTTGGTTGAGGCTAGTGTGGTGATCGAGCCGACATCGGTGCCAATTGAGGAAGACTTGAGGACGCGGGTCCTTCCAATTACTATAGAGGATTCAGAGACTCGGCAGTTGCGGAATAAAGAGGTTAAACTTGTGAAAGTCCGATGGGACAACTGCGGTCGTGAGGAGCTCTCTTGGGAGCGAGAACAAGCCATGCGAGAAGAGTATCCAGAGCTCTTCAAATAAGGTACCATTTAAGCGTTGTTCCGTTTTGCTTTGTAATTTCGGGACGAAATTCTTTTAAGGGGGGAAGAGTTGTAACACCCCAAAATTTGAGAGAGGGTCGACCAACGTTTTCTGGCCAAATTTGGTTTCTGGCAGGGGGCACACGGCCTGGAACACGGGAGTGTCCCCGGGCATGTCAGGCTGGACTCGACGACTTGGCCGTGTAGTCGACATTTTTCGCTCGACGATGTGTTGAGACGGGGCACACGGTGTAAGACACGGGCGTGTCTCAGGGCGTGTCGAGCCCGTGTCGATAACCGGCCCGGGGTGTCGACACTTTCGCTCGATAATATGTCGAGACTGGGCACACGGCCTAGGACACGGGCGTGTCCAAGGTCGTGTCAGTTAGTCGACGAACTTCTCTCGACGAAGTTCACTCAACGAGTGTCGAGACTGTAACGCCCCGAAACTCAAAAGAGCGACGGGGGACGTTTTGGGCCAGTTTTGGGTTCTGGCAGGAGGCACACGGCCTGGGACACGGGCGTGTCCCAGGGCATGTCAAGCTTGTGTCGACACTCAGCCAACAAAGTCAACATTTTGCGCTCGATGTTGTGTCGAGACAGGGCACACAGCCTGAGACACGGGCGTGTCTAAGGGCGTGTCGAGCCCGTGTCGACACTCAGCCCGCAAAGTCGACATTTTTTGCGCTCGACGAAGTGTCGAGACATGGCACACGGCCTGCGACACTGGCGTGTCGCAGGGCGTGTCGACCTGTGTCGACACTCGTCCTGGGGAGTCGACAAATTTTGCTCGACGATGTGTCGAGACAAGGCACGCGGCCTAAGACACGGGCGTGTCCAAGGCCGTGTCGTGAGGTCGACGAACTTCGCTCGACGAAGTGTCGAGTGTCGAGACCGTGTACACGGCCTGGAACCCAGGCGTGTTCGAGTGGACACGGGTTAGGACACGGGCGTGTCCTAGAACCCGTGTAGTTCTCGGGTTGTTTTCGGGATAAATCGATGGGGGTACACGGCCGGCCACATGGCCGTGTCAGTTGGAACACGGGCGTGTCAGGTCAAACATGGGCATGTTCGATGCCCGTGTGTTGTTCCAGGTGAGTCGATTTTGACGGCGAATGAGGCACACGGCCCTGGACACGGGCGTGTGTCAGGCCGTGTTCGGTCCAGATTGTACATTTCAGGCCCGAATCAAAGCCGTTTGTTTCTTTAATTGGTGATCCAACGACTAGGGGTTGTTCCTGATGGGATATACCCGGGATTGGACCTTTGAAACCCTCACTTTTACTTGTGTGGTTATCTTTCTAAAGCTTAGAGAGAGAGGAGAGCCAAGGAAGGAAGAATAAGCTAGATCCGGCCATTGGAGGAGCTTCGAAGCTCCAAATCTCGAGCCGACTCCGGATCCACGGAGGCGAAGAGAATGTGGTGCTTTTCATCCGCTTACTTTTCCATGGCGCCAAAGAAGAACACTAGGGTAACGATTCTCTTCTTGAGTATGTGAAGCTCTCCTTATTTGCATAGGAAGCCGCTCTCACGAGTTTGCGGTGAGTTGGAGGCGTTCCTTCAGGTAGATATGTAAATTCCCCGATGTGTAGAGTCCGTAAGCGAGAACGGACATAGGCATGATGTGTGAAGCCTATCCGGACATGTTGGTCTGGATCGGTGATGTTGCATTGCATAAATGCCGGAGAAGACTCCGTGCGATTGGTTGTTTTTTTCGGGTTTTCTACGTTGTAGATTGCAACAGGGAGCCTTGGAGATTAACCCAAAGGTGCACCCAGAAAACTGGGCGGATGCGTGATCTTGCCCACTTGGAGGCCTGAGAGCCAACTTGAATATAACCGAGTTATGTGAATTGTGATGGAAATGGGACTCGGGAGAAGTTTGACCCACGCATATGGCTTAAACTGTCGTTGCGATGTGAGAACGGGTTGGATGGAACCGTACCCGTTCTATGTCATTCGGTTAAAGAGACCTAAGGGTACGTGGCACTTGCCATTGGCATAGATTAAGGTCTTCAGCGGTCTATGGCTTAAATTATCGTGACCCAAGCTGAGAAGACAAAATGCTCATAAGTTTGGCCGTCAAAGTGGCGGTGGTGAGATCGGAATGTCTATGGCTTTAATTGACGTGACATCGACCGGTTCACCGAGAATGTGCCCTGAGAGCACGGGGCGTGTGGCCGTGCGAGCAAACGTCTGTGATGAAATGAATATTGATAAATCGCTCGCTTATGCAAATGAAATGCAGGGAAGGAGCATCGCCGCCCTATATAGGCTTCTTCCTCTTCATCTTCAAAATCTGAGGATGAAGAACTTGTCCATCTTCTCTCCTTCTTAGCCACAAAGAACTTCTCCTTCTTCTTGTCCTTGTTGTGATGGTGATGTGTTTTATTCTTCTTCTTCTCATTCTATCCTTTATTTTGACTGGGAAGTCAGCAATGACATGCCCAACCTTACTGCAACAATAACAGATAACATTAGAAGAAACCTATTTATTAGTTTCAGGGACATACCTGTCATCCTTGGATGACTTCCTGTGATAAGATGATGAAGATGGCCTGCTCCTCCAGTCCTTCTTTATGAACTTCTGAAATTGCCTGGAGAAGGCAGATAGATCTTTATCAGACATGTGGTTGTCTGATGAGCTTGGCTCAGAATTTTCTGAGCTTGATTTAGCTTCCCTACTTGGTGGTGAGGGAGCCTTTCTTCTGATTCTTCTTAGGGCTTCTACCTTGAATCCTACAGACTTGTCATTGGACTTTAATTGCCTACTCTTCTCCTCTTCTTGTCTAGCAGCCATCTGCATTTCATAGGATAACATCTTTCCAAGTAAATTTAGTGGAGGAGTTTTTGCCAGCTTAGCCTTTTCCCTAATGGAACAAATCTGGTGTCCTAATCTCTAGAGAGAGATCTAAGGAACTTATCACTTAGCTCAGTTGCTGAAGACTCTACCATAGGTTCATAGTTCATTTACTATCCTGAAGAACCTTTCAAAATAGTTAGCTACTTTTTCAGTTTTGCTTTGCCTGAAAGCCTCATACTATTGATTGAGCATGGACTTTCTATCATATCTAACTTCCTCAGATCCATCCATGTAGACCACAAGGGTATCCCACATTTCCTTAGAGGTCTTGCAGTGTGCAAGATTTTGGAAGGTTGAGTCATCAATGGCAATGGCTATAATATTTTATGCCCTTTTGTCTATGGTGAACAGAATCACCTCATCTCTGTCCATTTCTGAATATGCCTTAGGCACACTAATAGTTGGATCTATGGTGAAAGCCTTTGTGGGGACAAAGTTGCCTTCCACTACTGTTATATGGATCATAGGGTCAGATGCTTCCATGAACAGTCTGACCCTTTACTTCTAGAGGCCAAATCCTTCCTTCCTATAGATGGGTAGCTTCCTGGCCCTTAGCTCCTTATAGTTCATTCCTGACCCCATAATTTTATCTTATAGCTAAACTTGGAGATATACTCAGATTGTTAAATCTTTTTTGAGTAACCAGACTCTAATACTACTTGAAAGTTGCTTAACTGAAGGTTAGCTAATCACCTAGAGGAGGGTGAATAGGTCTTTGAAGTTTTATTAGTTCTTTTGCTGATTTCAAATTAATCTATCTAGAGCTTGTCCTTAGATCCTATAATAAGAAAGAAAACAAGCACCACAGCGAACACACAAAGATTTATAGTGGTTCCCCAATTGGGTACATCCACTTTCCTTCCCACCTTTCCAACTGATTTGTTGGACTAGGCACAAACTCCACTAATATGCTCCTCAGATCTTACACCTCAGGCCCTTAGCCTTACACACAGGTTCACTTCAGAACCCAAACTCAGAAACATAAGGGTTCCTACCTCAGAGCACTGTAGAGCTCCTACATCTTAGTGATCCACTAATCACCTATCTCAGCATTTTTTTAAGGCCTACAACTCAGGCTCTTCAGTCATATAGCTTCAGGACACAGCCCTACTCTCAGAGTGCCCAGCACTCCTACAACTTAGTACGCTTCCAGGTATATACAGATCAGCCTCCTCCAAGGCCTACAAATTAGTGATACACTTGTCACCTATAGCTCAGTGACTCTCCAGTCACTTACATAAGGCACAAGGCCCTACACTTAGGCTGGGAGGACAGCCCTACCTCAGATCCACACTTGGATCCTGCCTTAGAGAGCAACACTCTCATACCTTAGGAAATTAAGCCCTACAGCTCAGATCCATACTTGAATCCTACCTTAGTGACTAATTAGTCACATACAACCCAGGCACAAAGTGCCCTACACTCAGATTCAGATAACCTGAATCCTACAGAAAATTAATACAGGATGTTAAGAAAAATAAAACAACTGACTCAGAGATTAATCTCTGAGTCTACTCTACTGGACTGAGCAGATATTAGTCCAGCTCTTTCTAGCTGTAGAAGGGATGTGTCTTATTTTACAACTAACTTGTCCTTTGCTGCACAGATGAGCAGCTATCAGCTTGCTGAATGGATGAATCAACTTCTTTGTTCAGGACAGAACTATCTTGCTGAGCTTGAAGAGATTAAGCTATATTCCTTGTAAAAAGTAGCGAACATGCAAGAACAAACGGATAGAATTTTGAATAATTGAAATTTTATTATCCAAAAAAGATATCATTTACAAAGGTATGACCTCCCTTTTATAGAATGGAGGGGATATGGGAGAGTACAAACAAACAATGTGGGACTAAACATTTACAGTACTAAGCGGCTAGAAATAAAGGAGACCGCATAGGCCGCGCGGTTAGACAAATGAGTTAACCGCTCGGCAACTCCAATAAGATAAGAACAGGCCGCAATGGGAGACCGATAGACTGCCCGGTCTCCAGGCTTCTGAGTGAGACCGCCAGACCGCTCGGTCAACAAACCGCTGGACAAGACCGCAAGGCCGCCCGGTCTAATACTTCAACACTCCCCCTCAAGATGGAGCATAGATATCAATCATGCCCAGCTTGTCACAAATGTGGAAGAAGGAAGTAGAGACCGACTTTGTGAAGATATCTGTCAATTCTTTGTCAGAGGTGACAAACAGTGTACAGATCTGTTTCTTCAAAATCTCTTCCCGAATGAAGTGGCAGTCAACCTCTATATGCTTTGTTCTTTCATGGAAGACCGGATTTCTGGATATGTATATGACGGCCTTGTTGTCACAGAACATAGGAAGAGGATAGTCATAGACCTCCCCTAGGTCAAGCATGAGAGCCCGCAACCACTTTAACTCACACGTGTTTGACGTCATACTCCGGTATTCGGCTTCTACACTGGATCTGGAGATAACAGACTGTTTCTTTCTCTTCCAACTCACAAGATTTCCTCCAACAAAGGTACAAAAACCTGATGTGGATTTACGATCGCCTTTGTCATCCGCGTAACTTGAATCTGAGTAGGCCTCAACCCTCAGATGACCATTCTTCTGAAAGATTAGCCCTTTGCCTGGTGCTGCTTTGATATACTCTAAAATCTTCAGGGCAGACTGAAGATGACACTCCCTGGGAGCTTGCATAAACTGACTGACCTTGCCTACAACATAGGCGATGTCGGGTCTAGTCACCGTGAGATAGATGAGTTTGCCTACCAAACGTCTGTACCTTGTGACATCAGATAGAAGAGGCGAGTCATCCATCCACGTTTTATCTTCTCCAATAGCCATGGGAAACCGAGCCAGTTTGGCACCTGTCAATCCTGCTTCTTGTAGAAGATCAAGGGAATACTTCCGTTGGGAGAGAACCAACGAGTCAAGTTTCCGAGAGATTTCTATCCCCAAAAAGTATTTCGGGGAGCCCATATCCTTCGTGACCAAGTGTTGATGGAGGTGCTTCTTCGTCAAGTCCACCCCATCTCGGTCATCTCCAGTAAGAAGAATATTATCCACATATACTGCCAAAACCACCAGTCCCGAGGCCGTTTTGCGAATGAATAAGGAGTGATCGACCGAACTCCTTGTAAAGCCGATGGTAGCCACAATGCCACTGAATTTGTCGAACCACGCCCGAGGGCTCTGCTTTAGGCTATAAATGGCCTTCTTCAAATGGCATACGCGTGTCTCCCCCTGAGCAACATACCCAGGAGGTTGCTCAATGTAGACGTCGTCCTGAAGATCGTCATAGAGAATGGCATTCTTCACATCAAGCTGGGAAATAGCCCAATCCCGGTTAACAGCCACAGAGAGAAGAACCCGAATGGTGCTGAGGCGAGCAACCAGAGAAAAAGTGTCAAAGTAATCAATGCCGTAAGTCTGAGTGAAGCCCTTGGCCACCAGCCGGGCCTTGTAGCGATCCACAGTGCCGTCGGGGCGAAATTTCACAACGAAGACCCAGCGACAGCCAACCACATCAGTGCCCACGGGAGGAGGAACAAGGGTCCAAGTACCCCTTTCAGTAAGAGTAGCCATCTCTTCATCCATGGCAGACTTCCAATGAGGGAGAGCAAGAGCCTCTTGGTAGGTGCGAGGAGTAGAAGTAGCGGAGATAGCCAAGGCAAAACACCTGCGAGAAGGAGAAAGCCGATCATAGGAAACAACTGCCGCAAGCGGGTGTTGAGTACACGCCCGCACCCCTTTGCGAAGAGCAATGGGAAGATCCATGTCGACGGGTGCGTCAGCGACCGGAGCATCCGTGGCGGAGAAGGATGGCCCGGAACTAGAGAGAGACAGCGTCGGAGAAGAGGGAGGAGGGGTGGGTGGGGAGACGGACAGGGAAGGAGACGGTGGAGGAGGAGACGAAGGCGGGGAGACATGGAGAGGCGTGGATGGAACAAAGAGATCAGGAGGAAGAGAGGAGGTAGGAGAGAAGTAGGAAGCATTCTCGAAAAAGGTCACATCCGCGGAGACAAATTGATTGCATAGAAGGGGGTCAAAACAGCAATAGCCTTTTTGAGTGGTAGAGTACCCCAAAAAGACACACTTGGTGGAATGGGGGGAAAGCTTGTCGCGGGTAGCGGAGGGAGCGTGAACAAAGGCCGTACAGCCAAAGACACGGAGAGGGAGAGGAAAAGGTTCCTTGTGGGGGTAGAGAATGGAGAAGGGGGTCTGGCCGTGGAGAACTGTGGAGGGAAGTCGATTGATGAGATAGCAGGCGAGGAGCACAACGTAGCCCCAGTAGGAGCGAGGTACGTGCATCTACGTCATGAGAGTACGAGCAACATCAAGCAGGTGAAGATTTTTACGCTCCGCCACCCCATTCTGCTGGGAGGTGTAAACACAAGTAGTTTGATGAAGAAGACCATGTTGGTGAAAGAAATAGGAGAACTCATGATTAAGATATTCCTTGGCATTATCAGAATGTAAAACTTTAATAGAAATGTCAAACTGATTCTGAATCATAAAATAAAATGATTGCCAAACAGAAAAGAGTTCAGAGCGATCTTTTAATAGATACACCCAGGTACATCGTGAAAAATCATCTATAAAAGTGACAAAATAGGAACTACCCCGACCAATAGTGAGGGTAGGAGCCGGACCCCAGACATCAGAATGAATAAGATCAAACGGGCGAGAGGAGCCATGGACTTGCTTCGGTGGGAAGGAGGAGCAATGATGTTTGACAAGCTTACATGCATCACAGTTGAGCGGAGAACTGGTAGGAGGTAAGTGGGGCAGAAGCTGTCGAAGAATCCGAGGAGGAGGATGTCCAAGGCGAAGATGCCATTGAAGGAGATCTGTAGAGGAGGAGAAGGCGGACAGAGCGAAAACTGATGGCGTGCCCCCTCCTCCACCATTTGAAGACGATGCTGCTGATGATCCGGTTGATAAGGCCATACGACTCAAGGACGTGAGGCGGCACGATGACGCTAACGGAAGGCTACGCTATAACCTCCGCCCGCGACGTGCTACCGCCACGGCAACGCATTAGCTTTATTTATTTAATTTTCCTGCACTCTATTTTATATTTGGAATATAAAATTATCCTATGTTTATGTGATAATTTTATATTCATGACATGTGTTGTTATTTTTCATTTTGAACTATTTTTAGTATTGGTGTGCAATTAGTCATTCAGATGGATGAGATTAAATCTCCATCATGAAGGGCTAAGGCTTGTTTGTAACTCTTATATAAGGATGCTTTGTGATGAGATTATTAGACAAGAAATTAACCCTAAAGCTCCCATTGTGGAATTCGGCCAAGAGGAGGAATCTCCAAGCCGCCGCCCCCCCTTTGGTTGTGGTGTGAAACCGCCGCCCCCTTGCTCCCTCCATCCGTTCGGTGCGACTCCGGCGCGGCTTCCTTCGGTGCGACTCCTTGGAAGAAGGTTGCAAACCATTCGGTGTGACGCCGGTGGATCCGTGGAGAGAGTGATTCTCCCACAGTTATCTCGTGTGAAAGCTTTCCGGTTGGGTAATCTCTTTCCCCTCCCTTGTGTGATTTCTTCTCTTTAGTTGTGGTGGTTTTCGCAAATCGTTTTCTCCGGATCTTTAATCTAATCGCTGCAAGTTTTGAATCGAAATCGCCGTTGCAAGGCTTTTTATTTCCGGATCGGGTGGATCCTATTTGCCTGAGCGGATCTTGGCCTATAGCCTTGGTCTTGCTCTCAAAAAGGAGTGACAACCTTTGTGTTTTCTTGGGGAATATTCAGACTCAAATTTCCGATCGTAGTTTTCGAGTCGACCATTCCTCCTTTGTTGTTTGTGCTGCGTTTTGTGATGAGGACTATTGTGGGCGATCGGTGCTGTGTAGGTGCGGTAGATCTACGACGTGTTGTGCGTAGGGAGAGCGTTAGGTTCACGGAGATCTCCGATCCAACATCCCTACATCAATTTGGTATCAGAGGCGGTCGTTTCAACTTTCACGTTGCAAACATCCTCTCTGCGTTCCTTGTTGGATATCAGATCGTTAGAAAATAAAAAAAAAATTATTTTCTGTGGTCTGCCAATAGCGTGCTGAAATCTTTATTTTTCAGCAAAATTTCAAAAAAAAATTTTTTTAACGATCTACGTGTTATTCACATTGGGAATATATAAAAACATCTTATTTTCAATATAGCTACAGCCCTAGGAAAATTCATCTTGCCCGGGGCCTCCCAAACCTGAATGCCCACTAGGCTAGGAACGGAGTACGCAACCCCGTCTACGTCTAGTATGGCTGTGAACGAGCATGGTGATCCCAACACCGCGGCTATAGCGGGACTTCGTGCCGAAATGGCTGAGCTTAAGAACGTCTTAGCCCAGATCCTACAAAACCAAGCTAGGCCACCCCCGCCACCCGTTAATGTTGACCGGCCCAACCGGCACCAACATAACTCTGATTCGGATTCTGATGGGGACTCTTCGCGGGTGCCCCCTAGAGGACACCGCCCCGAGCGAGACTTTGACATTACTAGGGCCATTAAGATAAATGCCCCCACGTATGATGGCATGGGAGAACCCCAAATCTTCCTTAACTAGACTGTGGATATGGAGTGTTACTTCGAGTGGCACAACCTGACGGATCCCCAAAGGGTCCAAGTTGCCCGGATGAAGTTAACAGGTCGTGCAAAGACGTTCTGGTTGAATGAGGAGCGAAGATTAGGAACCGGACACGGAGCCCCCCTTATAGGTTGGCCAGTAATGAAGAACCTGATGACCGATCAGTACGTTCCTGCGTACCATCGGACACAGATGTTCGATGAGCTTGCCACTTTGCGGCAGAGCTCAAGCTCGGTAGCTGAATATATGGGTGAACTTAAGGACCGAATGGTGCGATGTGACCTTAGGGAGATCCCCGAAGTCACTTTATCTATATTTCGAAAGGGCCTTAACCCTGATATCCAAAGGAAGCTCTTGCGATATGGGCATACGGACTTGAACACGACTTTCATTGCCGCCTTGGACATTGAAAAACACCTAGCCTCTAAGGCTCACTGAAAGATATTATCCCTAAGCACCTAGAGGGGGGGGGGGTGAATAGGTGACTTGAATCTTTTTAACTTTTTATGGCAGCAAACAGTATTTAACAGAATTATATCTAATTTATCACAGCACACATTCAGCAATCTCAGCAATCCACAAACACACAGTAGACACAGAGTTTTATAGTGGTTCCCCAAGCTTTGGGTACATCCACTTTCCCCCTTCGCCTATCTAGCAGTGTACTAGATTCGGCCAAACTTCTCCACTAACTCAGAACCCAAAACAGGCTCCTACACCTCAGGCCCAAGGCCCTACAACTCATCTTCCACAAAGCCTTCCACAAAGGCCTACACTCAGCCACAAAGGCCTACACTCAGCCACCAAGGCCTACACTCAGCCACCAAGGCCTACACTCAGAGATTTAACTCTCCTACCCTCAGCCTTTATAATTACAGGCTTACAATCTCAGATCCCTAAGGATCATACAAGTTATAATGAATACAAAATGTATAAACTCAACAACTTAGATGAAAGAGAGATAAGTTGTGAGATTCTTGATGAGTTCTTGGAAGAACTCAGCTGGACTCAATCTGACTTAGCTTTCTTCAAAGCTTCTTGAAAGTAGAACTCAATAAGATTGACTCCTTCTACAGTTGATCCTTGATCTCTGCTACTTAAGGTTCAGAGTAGATCTGAACCCTTCTTCTCAGTCTGGTTCCAACAACTGATTTCTTGGATGGAGCTCTCTCTCTCCAACTTCTTAGATCTTCACTTGATAGCTAGATCTTCTTTAGACAATTACTTGATCTGAACTTTGACAACTTCAACAACAGTTTCTGTAGACTGTATAAGCCTATTTATAGGCCTTCTTCATGGTAACTGACTGGTCTGGTCCATAACTGAATTCTAACAACTCTGACAGGTGCTGTAGACCGGCTGGAATGGCAGCTGTCAAGTCATCCAGTCAGTTCTTGAAAATTCTGTAACTGTCTTTAAGTGTCGAGTCTTTCTGCCTTTAAGTGTCGACACTTATAGACCAAGTGTCGACACAAGTTGTCTAAGTGTCGACACTAGTCTACAAGGTGTCGACACAACTCCTTGTGTTGTAGATTTTGTATCTCGACACTATTTCTTCTTCATGTGTCGACACTGAAATTGAGTGTCGACACAAGTACTTGTACTTCAGTATCTTGCTGAATTCTTCTAAGTGTCGAGACAATACCTTTGTGTCGACACATCTTCATGTGATGAATCTGTTAAGTGTCAACACTGCTTCTTGGTGTCGACACATGTCTTCAGTGTTGATACTTGTTGAGTGTCGACACATTGCTCTGGGTGTCGACACTTTCTTCTTCTATTTAGACTCTAGCTGAGTGTCGACACAACTCCTTGGTGTCGACACTTGTACTTAGAATATTTTGTTGAACTTTGCTGTTCTTTGCTAAGTGTCGACACAGCTCCTTGTGTCGACACTTTCTTCAAGTGTTGAGTCTTCAGCTAAGTGTCAACATATTGTTCTGGGTGTCGACACTTACTTCCAGTGTTGACTCTTCTGCTAAGTGTCGACAAATTGTTCTGGGTGTCGACACTTACTTCAAGTGTTGACTCTTCTGTTGAGTGTCGACACATTGTTCTGGGTGTCGACACTTGTACTTAGTCTCTGCAGACTTTTGCTGAGTGTCGACACAGCCTCCAAGTGTCGACACTTTCTGATGTAGACACAGTTTTTCTGGGTGTCGACACAACTGCTAAGTGTCGATGCAGCTTCACTGTCGTTTCTTCACTGAGTGTCGACACAGCTCCTTGTGTCGACACTTTCTATCTGGTGTCGACTCAGAATCCCTGGTGTCGACACAATGACTCCAAGTGTCGACACTGCTTGCCTGGGTGTCGACACAAGTCTTCTTAAGTGTCGACACATTGCTCCTTGGTGTCGACACATGCACTTAGAAACTTTTTCTTCTTTCCTGCAAATACTTAACCTGCACAAGTAAACTCAAAACACATCAAATACATTTTGATGTATATCATTGAGTTGGGTGAGGCTTCTTCAAATCAGGTACATTAGAACCAATGTACCCAACAATCTCCCCCTATTTGGAGAAGTCATAACCCTTAGTCAATGATATACACCATTCATAATAAAATTACAAAATGATGTAAACCAGGATTATGTAAACAAGAAAGTACATCACATGTATTAAACAAACATGCATAATCAGATAACATCTCAGAACAATTATGAAATAAATTTAACACATAGCTAATTTATCACACAACACATTGTTCCAATACTTTGTCATATTCATTTTCAAAAGTTTACAGAATGTTTATCATCAAAAAGATTACATAGTAAACTTTAAGAAAATTCTAAATCTATTCTTGATCAGCATCTTTGGTCACTATCCCTTTTCCAGATTTTATCCTTGCTTGTACAGGGGCTTCAACATCTTCTGTTTCAGCAGGCTTCTTACCTTTCAGCTCCTTCTTGAGTTCCTCAGCCTTAATCTTTTGCCTCTCAAAGTAGTGATAAGGCTTGGGAAAGTACTTGCTAGGCTCCTGGGCAGTAGGAGGTAGCTTTCCCATCTTGGCCTTTCTTCTATATTGGACTATTGCTTCTTGCTTGGACTCATGTTTTCTCCATTCAGCCTCAGAAAACCATTTGTTCCTGTCATGCACATTATCTTTGGCAGCTTTCCAGGCAGTCAAAATAATATTTCTTGAGGTAGGGCTCCACTGCTCAAAGTCTGTTCTTTGTTCGGCTTGTTCCCTAAACCTCTTCTTAGATAATCTAGTCTCTTCTTCTTTCTGCAGTGCCTCTTGCATGGCTTCAGAAATTGGCTGAACAACTTTTTCAATAATGACATTGTCCTTACCCCCAGGTGGGCTATACATGGACTGTATGTCAGCATGAATCATGTCAAAATCTGGAGGAGGGTAGATAACTTGAGCCACTTCTGGTTGCTCCCCTCCTAAATATGCAAGATGAATTCCATATTCAGCAACATTGTCATCATCACAAAGAGGAGGATAACCCAGTGTAGCTCTGATGGAATTAGATATCCACTTGGCATGATCAGAGCTAGCTTTGACTAAAACCCTCTCCCCCTTTATGACTTCTCTTTCTACATGATCTCTGACATCATCTTTTTGAAATCTGACTTGATTATCCAAATAATTAACTCCATCTTTAAAGAAAGGTTTTAACCTTTGGAGTTTGTCAGTTATAATCTTTTGTGAGTCTTGGATGGCAGTCTTAACAGCAGTTATTTCTTCTTGAAATGCTTTGTCAAATTCTGCTTTAACAGTAGCTGGAGTCTGCCCTGCAGCTAGATTCTTCAACTCTGTGACTATGGCATTGTGAGATTGGGTCAAATTGTCATTCATTCTGAGTTGATTTTCAAGTACATATCCTTGCTTCAGGGCTATGTCATCTACTTGAGTCTTAATCTTTTCTTGATGTGTAGCTAAGTACACTACTACATTCCCCCCTTTGTGGAAGCAGTCTGTCATCTCCTTCTTGTTAAGATTCATTTCAAATCTTATTGACTTAATATCCTGGGGCAAATCAAACTGTAATGATTTCTGCCCTTCATCCACATAAGTCTCTATTGCTTTTCTATGCTCATCCAGCTTGATCTGCATAGCAACCATCAGTGCACTATAATCAAAAGCTGGGGCTGGCTGTAGTGCAGACTGTGGAGCAATAGTTTGGAGAGCCTTCTTATAACTCTGGCTCCTTCTTTTGAAGACATAAATTTTATTTTTCCTTTCCCTTGCAGCTTCCTCATCTTCTGAAGCTGAGGAGCTAGCAATTTCTACCCTCTCCTTAGGGCTTGGGGGTAACTCCTTCTGCACAGCTGGGGCCTTCTCAGGTTCTGCAACATGAACTACTTGCTCCCCCTCAACTAGAGCATTCTCCATTTCAGCAGCAGCAGTGTCCTTGTCAAAGTCTTGTTGATCCAGATTTAGGAATAAATCTTCCATTGTAAATTCTTGGGGTGAATGAGCTGGAGAAAGTCTTGGCTCTTCAACCACTGGATCAGTAACTACAAATTCAACAGATGTGTCTTCCAAGACAACATCTGGGACTTGGCTATCCAGCTGAGTTTGCTGATGAACATCAGACAAATCAGTATCCTCTATAGGAAAATCTAAAGCATTTAGTTCAGTGATTACCTCTAGTATTGTGTTGGTTGCTTGTTCACTTTCTAGTGTAGTTGGTTCTTCTACAACTAGAGACTCCCCCTGGATGTGATCCTTGTGTATGGGGCTAGCTTGAGGTAGCTCCCCCTGGATCTCAGCAACATCTTGAGGAGCAGGAGACCTTACAGTAGTTCCTTCCTCATTCTCATCTGGTGTAAAAACCACTTGCTCTTCACTTTCAGAACTGCTAGTGGACACTTGAGCCACTGGAGCAGTTTTCCTCTTCTTCTTTGGAGGTGATACTTTCTCAGGAACTATCTTCTCAGGGGTTGGCATCTCTTTATACAACACCCTGTCCCATCTGGAAAATATTCTTAAATCCATCTTCCTCATATGATTGATTTTTGTACCAGCAGCTTGGTCCATAACCTCTGGAATACTTCCAGCAAGGTATAGACTTATAATCCTGCCCAAGTTAGGCTTCTTCAAGCTTTCCTTTATCTTCTCAAGAACTATCACAGACCAATCTGTTTGCAAAGTGAAGATGATCCTCGTCATAATACTGAACATAGAGGCAGATACCCTATCATGCCCTCCTGGCTTACTGAGAATTACTTTGCCAACAATCTCAGTCAGAAATTTCCCTTGGCTGTTCATGCCCTTTTTATTAAAAACAAATCCAATTTTCAGTTTTGAATCTAGTCCACACCAAGTTAGAGCTTCTCTGGTCTTTTAAGATGTAACTTCATCTTCTTCTTTAGTTCTGGGGAGCTGGAGTACTTTCCTCAGACTTTTAGGTGAAACCTTTATCTTCTCACCATGAACTCTGGATTTGATCTTGAATCCAGTTTCATCTACCTTAGCTCCATTGAGGAATTCCAAGACTTCCTTCTTCCAGATCTTTGTAGGCTCTGAAACAAGATATTCTAACCCTGAGTCTGCAACTAGGGTAATCAGGTTTTTGATTTCCGGGTCTGCTTCAACAAATGCATCGCGCACCAGTTCGTAGCCTTCGTTGACATTCTCCTCAAGCTTTGGCGCCATTAGGGTTGAAGAATTTGACTTGAGAGAAGAGAGGTGTCGACACACAAGTTTTGGTCTCGAAACTTTTGAAAGCGTGTCGACAGACTAAGGCAAAACCCTATTTATACCTTTCTAATTTTGAAGATGAAAAGGCGGGCAGCCAACTTAAATTGTGTCGACACTGTCAATAAGTGTTGACACTGACTTATAATGTCTCGACACTTACGTGTCGACACAAGTTTAGTCAACAGATTATATGTGTCGACACTTGTTTAAGTGTCGACACCACTTAACTCGACACATAGTCGAGACTTTACTTAGATAATTCTGAGTAAACACTATGTGTCGACAACACCTTGGTTGTGTCAACACCAACTTGTTATGTGTAGACACAATTATTCTGAAGTGTCGACACCAACTTCCTAGATGTGTCGACAACTTTTCCCTGAAGTGTCGACACCACTTTTCTGTGTCGACACAGAGATCTCTGTGTGTCGACACCTTTTTACTTAGCCATTTCTAATTTTATAAACTTACTCTAAGTTTATCATTCCTAGTTCAATTTTAAACCTATTGAACTTAGCTTCTTCTAGGGGCTTAGTATACATATCAGCTAGTTGATTATCAGTTTTAACATATTCTAGTAAAATATCCTGTTTCTCTACATGCTTCCTAAGAAAATGATATTTTATCTTAATATGTTTAGTTCTACTATGGGAAACAGGATTATGTGCAATTGAAATAGCACTTGTAGAATCACAGAAGAGTAGAGTTCTACTTACCTGAAATCCATAGTCCTCAAGCTGATGTTGTATCCACAGAAGTTGAGCACAACAACTTCCTGCAACCACATATTCTGATTCTGCAGTGGAGATAGCCACACTTGTTTGCTTTTTGCTACTCCAAGAAATCAGTCTTACACCTAGGAATTGACAGGTTCCAGTAGTGCTTTTTCTGTCTTCTTTGCATCCTGCAAAGTCTGCATCTGAATAACCTGTTAGATCAAAATCTCCATTCCTAGGCTACCAGAGGCATAGATAAGGAGTGCCCTTTAGATATCTCAATATTCTTTTGACTGTTGTCAAATGAGACTCTTTAGGGCATGCTTGATACCTTGCACAGACACATGTAGCATACATGATATCTGGTCTACTTGCAGTCAAGTATAATAGGGAGCCAACTATCCCTCTATACAAGGTTTCATCTACAGGTTTCCCTGCATCATCCTTGCTAAGAGACATACTTGATCCCATAGGAGTCTTCATGGTGCTGGATGAATCCATACCATACTTCCTTATGAGTTCTAGGGTGAACTTGGACTGGCATATGGATAATCCACTCTCAGTCTGTTTTACTTGGATACCCAAGAAGAACTTTAGCTCTCCCATACTACTCATCTCAAATTGACCTTGCATTAGCTTTGCAAACTTTTTACAAAGGCTACTTTTAGTAGACCCAAATATAATATCATCTACATATATTTGGACTATTATTACTTTGCCTCTAGATTCCCTAAGGAATAGAGTCTTATCTATTTTCCCCCTTGAGAACTTGTTCTCAATGAGGAAATTAGATAGGGTTTCATACCAAGCCCTAGGGGCTTGCTTTAACCCATATAAAGCTTTCCTAAGTCTATAGACATGATTAGGTAGAGTTGAATCAACAAAACCTGAGGGCTGTTCCACATAGACTTCCTCTTTAAGATTACCATTTAGAAATGCTGACTTGACATCCATTTGGTAAACTTTAAATCCTTGAAAGGTTGCATAGGCCAGGAACATCCTTATGGCTTCCAGTCTGGCTACTGGAGCAAAGGTTTGATCAAAGTCAATACCTTCTTCCTGCCTATATCCTTTAGTAACCAATCTTGCTTTATTCTTAATGATGACACCTTATTCATCCATCTTATTCATGTAGATCCACTTGGTTCCTATTATATTGTGGTCTTTAGGTTTAGGAACAAGTTCCCAGACCTTGCACCTCTTGAACTGATACAACTCTTCTTGCATTGCTTCAGTCCATTGTGGATCTAGAATGGCTTCTTCAATCTTCTTTGGTTCAATTTGAGATAGAAAACTGGAGTAGATTGCTGCATTCAGATTTCTGCTCCTTGTTTGTACCCCTTATCTTGGATCTCCAATAATCAGCTCTACTGGATGATCTCTAAGATGCCTATTAGCTGGAGGCATCCTGACTTCTGGTTGAACCTCTTCAGTTTCATCATCTTGCTGTACTCCTTGTACTTCTTCTGCATTTGGTACATGTAGTACTCCCCCTGGACAACAGCCACTGTCTTCTACTTGCTGTCTTGCAGCAGGTTCTTCTTCTATAGTAAGCTTGTCCAACTTCTTTGTTATACCTGTAGAGCTGCATACACTACTAGACAACTCATTGTTAATAAGTTTAGTCTCATCAAATACTACATGTACATTCTCTTCTACAACTTGAGTAGACAAGTTGTAGACTCTATAAGCCTTACTATTATTGCTGTACCCGACAAAAATTCCCTCTTGGGACTTCGCAGCAAACTTAGTCAAGTAAGACTTTCCATTGTTAAGTATGAAGCACTTACAACCAAAGATCCTGAAGTAGGATAGGTTTGGTTTCCTGCCTTTCACAACCTCATAGGGGGTCTTGTTGAGGCCTTTAGTAATGGTAGCCCTATTAATAACATGACATGCAGTATTAACTGCTTCAGTCCAGAAGTATTCTGGTAATGATGTATCACTTAATAGGGTCCTACCAGCCTCAATCAAGGTTTTATTCTTCCTCTCAGCAATGCCATTTTGCTGAGGTGTTCTTGGTGAAGAAAACTCTTGAAATATCCCAAAGTTTTCACATAGTTTTGCCATACTCTCAGACTGAAATTTAGTACCATGGTCACTTCTAATCTTGACCACTGTACTGTCTAGTTCATTCTGAATTTGCTTGACAAAGCTATAGAAGACATTAGGTGTTTCAGATTTCTGTCTTAAGAAAAACACCGAGGAAAACCTTGAGTAGTCATCTACAACTACAAAGGTATAGACCTTCCTACCTAAGCTGTGAACTGGTATTGGACCAAAGAGATCCATATGCAAGAGGTATAAGCACCTCACAGCATCTTTGTTCTCAATACTTCTAAAGGTGGATCAAGTCTGCTTGCCCTTTTGACAAGCTGAGCAAATACCATCTTTAACACACTTAACTTGAGGACCATTCCTCACTAACTCTTTGCTAAAGAGTTTGCCAATTGTCTTGTAGTTTAGATGGGCAAGCCTCTTGTGCCATTTGACACAATGAGAGACTGTCTCATCAGCTACAAGACACACTTGAGAACCATTGGTCTCACACATAATGTCTAGGCAGTAGACATTCCTCTTTCTATAGCCAGTCAAAATGATCTCTTGATCATTTGACCTCTTGATATGACAACCATCCTTAATAAATGAGATGTCATATCCTACATCACTTAATTGACTTATACTAATTAGGTTGTGTTAAAAACCTTTAACATAAGCCACTTGAGTAATGGTAACTAAGTTACTAGAAATGTTACCAAACCCTTTGATAATTCCTTTTTCAGAACCACCAAAGGTGACTTTTGGACCATCTTTGATTGGAATGTAGTCCCTTAGTAATCCCTTTGTTCCAATCATATGTCTGGAACATCCACTGTCCAAGTACCATATTGGGGGATGGCCACTTGGACTCACCTGCAAAACAGATTAGTGAACCTTAGAACCCAAAGAATTCTTGGTTCCTTGGTACTTGTTAGTTTGCATCCTGACAAGACCACCTGTTGGTTTTCCAACAGGCAGTTTGCTACTCACTTTGGCACTAGCATTGTGCTAACAGTCCATTGCATAGTGGCCTACCTTGCCACAGCACCAACACTCAAACTTATTGTACCTTTGCTTAGGTACTGTCTTTGCTGTTTTATCTACAACAGACTTGTTGAGAGTTGGGGCTTTGCCCTTGGACATAGACTTGGACTGAACAGTCCTTGCGGGTCTTGTAAATCCCAGTCCAGCTTTACCTTTGTGATGAACAAATTCATCAATTATGGGTAAAATAGACTTTGGTTTAGAAAACCTAGCAACTAAGTCTTTCTCCTTCTGAAGATTAATCTCCAGACTCTTGATTTGATCATTCTTGAATGATATAGTTCCCATCTGAATCACAGTTATGTGCTTCAGTCTGGCTATCTCATTAAGCTTTTGATCAAATAACTTCTCAGAATCTGTTGCTGCAGCTTTGAGATTTGCAATTTCCTTTGCCTGACTTTTGGCTAGGGACTTGCTCTTCTTGTAAGCTTGCAACAGTACTCTATATTCATCTATCAACTGATGAATATCTTCTTCAGACTCAGATGCACTCTCATCATTTGATGAGGATGAATCTGATTCTGTACTGGCATAAGAAACTGAACTTAAAGTTGAACTTTATACCTTACTAGGTCCTGGCTGCTCCATGATTTTGTCATTTTCAGTCAATGGCATCAGTCCTTGGCACTGACAGTCTTCTTTTTCATATATAGAATTCATAATCTGCATGAACTCTTCTTCTTCTTCTTCAGCAAACAACCCTATATATGCCTCAGCATCTGACTCAGTTTCTGAAGAAGAGATATCTGACAGGGTCTTGTCCTTTTTGGCAACAAAAGACTTCTCCTTCTTGCCCTTGTATTGAGTCCTTTTCTTATCACCAGACTCCTTCCTCTTTTCTGGACAGTCTGCAATGACATGTCCTTGTCTATTACAACAATAACACACAATTTTTGATAGTGTAGCTTTGTTAGACTTGGAGTTTTTCCTGTCTTTCTTTGAAGACTTCTTTTTCTGATAAGAGTCTTCCTTTCCCTGTGATGTAGAAGGCCTTGTCCTCCACTGTTTCTTCTTTAAGAATTTCTGAAATTGTCTTGTGAAGGTAGCAAAGTCCTCATCACTTTCACTACTTTCAGATTTTGTGCTGACTGACTCATCTGACTCAGATTCTGCTGCTTTTGGTGGAGGAGAAGGTGACTTACTTCTATACTTTCTGGGGGCTTCTGATTTAAAGGCCACTGTTCTTTCCTTGTGTTCATTTCTTGTGGATTTATCCTCTTCTTTTCTCACCAGCAACTGCATTTCATAAGACAGCAGTTTGCCAAAAAGTGTTGGTGGAGGAATTTCTCCCAGCTTTGCCATTTCTCTGATGGCACAGATCTTGGTGTCGCAATCTTTAGTTAGGGACCTTAGAAACTTATCATTGAGTTCATAATTACTGAACTCTCTGCCATAGGACATGAGTTCATTCACTATCCTGTAGAACTTCTTGTAGCACTCAGTTATGCTATCAGCTTTTCCTTGTCTAAAACTTTCATATTCTTGATTTAGCAAGAAGTTTCTGTCTTGCTTTACTTCTTCAGAACCCTCCATGTACACAATAAGAGTTTCCCACATCTCTTTGGCTATTTACAGTGTATTAGATTCTAAAAAGTTGCATCATCTATGGCACTCACTATGATGTTCTGAGCCCTCTTATCCATAGTGGCTAGAACAATCTCATCCATTGTCATTTCTGAGAAATCCTTTGGTGTTCTTTGATTTGCATCTAAGACTGACACCTTCATGGGCACATATGGCCCTTCCTTTACTGTGATATAAATCCTAGGGTCTGAGGCTTCCATAAACAGCCTCACCCTTTCCTTCCATATGCCAAAGATTTCCTTCCTACATATAGGTAGTTTCATGGATCCCAATTCCTTGTGATTTTCAGTGGAACCCATGGTTCTTGATTTTCTTGAATCTGTAATTGACTTAACCTGAATCTGCCAACAGGATCTCCTCAGACAGTTATGTCCCTTTTTGAGGAACCTCCCTCTGATACCACTTGAAAGATATTGTCCCTAAGCACCTAGAGGGGGGGGGGGTGAATAGGTGACTTGAATCTTTTTAACTTTTTATGGCAGCAAACAGTATTTAACAGAATTATATCTAATTTATCACAGCACACATTCAGCAATCTCAGCAATCCACAAACACACAGTAGACACAGAGTTTTATAGTGTTTCCCCAAGCTTTGGGTACATCCACTTTCCCCCTTCGCCTATCTAGCAGTGTACTAGTTTCGGCCAAACTTCTCCACTAACTCAGAACCCAAAACAGGCTCCTACACCTCAGGCCCAAGGCCTTACAACTCAGCTTTTCCACAAAGCCTACACTCAGCCACAAAGGCCTACACTCAGCCACAAAGGCCTACACTCAGCCACCAAGGCCTACACTCAGCCACCAAGGCCTACACTCAGAGATTTAACTCTCCTACCCTCAGCCTTTATAATTGCAGGCTTACAATCTCAGATCCCTAAGGATCCTACAAGTTATAATGAATACAAAATGTCTAAACTCAACAACTTAGATGAAAGAGAGATAAGTTGTGAGATTCTTGATGAGTTCTTGGAAGAACTCAGCTGGACTCAATCTGACTTAGTTTTCTTCAAAACTTCTTGAAAGTAGAACTCAATAAGATTGACTCCTTCTGCAGTTGATCCTTGATCTCTGCTACTTAAGGTTCAGAGTAGATCTGAACCCTTCTTCTCAGTCTGGTTCCAACAACTGATTTCTTGGATGGAGCTCTCTCTCTCCAACTTCTTAGATCTTCACTTGATAGCTAGATATTCTTTAGACAATTACTTGATCTGAACTTTGACAACTTCAACAACAGTTTCTGTAGACTGTATAAGCCTATTTATAAGCCTTCTTCATGGTAACTGGCTGGTCCGGTCCATAACTGAATTCTGACAACTCTGACAGGTGCTGTAGACCGGCTGGAATGGCAGCTGTCAAGTCATCCAGTCAGTTCTTGAAAATTCTGTAACTGTCTTTAAGTGTCGAGACTTTCTGTCTTTAAGTGTCAACACTTATAGACCAAGTGTCGACACAAGTTGTCTAAGTGTCGACACTAGTCTACAAGGTGTCGACACAACTACTTGTGTTGTAGATTTTGTATCTCGACTCTACTTCTTCTTCATGTGTCGACACTGAAATTGAGTGTCGACACAAGTACTTGTACTTCAGTATCTTGCTGAATTCTTCTAAGTGTCGACACAACACCTTTGTGTCGACACATCTTCATGTGATGAATCTGTTAAGTGTCGACACTGCTTCTTGGTGTCGACACATGTCTTCAGTGTTGATACTTGTTGAGTGTCGACACATTGCTCTGGGTGTCGACACTTTCTTCTTCTGTCGAGACTCTAGCTGAGTGTCGACACAACTCCTTGGTGTCGACACTTGTACTTAGAATATTTTGTTGAACTTTGTTGTTCTTTGCTAAGTGTCGACACAGCTCCTTGTGTCGACACTTTCTTCAAGTGTTGAGTCTTCAGCTAAGTGTCGACACAATGTTCTGGGTGTCGACACTTACTTCCAGTGTTGACTCTTCTGCTAAGTGTCGACACATTGTTCTGGGTGTCGACACTTACTTCAAGTGTTGACTCTTCTGTTGAGTGTCGACACATTGTTCTGGGTGTCGACACTTGTACTTAGTCTCTGCAGACTTTTGCTGAGTGTCGACACAGCCTCCAAGTGTCGACACTTTCTGATGTAGACATAGTTTTTCTGGGTGTCGAGACAACTGCTAAGTGTCGACACAGCTTCACTGTCTTTTCTTCACTGAGTGTCGACACAGCTCCTTGTGTCGACACTTTCTGTCTGGTGTCGACTCAACATCCCTGGTGTCGACACAATGACTCCAAGTGTCGACACTGCTTTCCTGGGTGTCGACACAAGTCTTCTTAAGTGTCGACACATTGCTCCTTGGTGTCGACACATGGACTTAGAAACGTTTTCTTCTTTCCTGCAAATACTTAGCCTGCACAAGTAAACTCAAAACACATCAAATACATTTTGATGTATATCATTGAGTTGGGTAAGGCTTCTTCAAATCAGGTATATTAGAACCAATGTACCCAACACTCACTCCCGTTACGCTCATGCGAAGAACACGTCCACCACTGGGGCATCTTCTTCCACATATCCTGATAAGGGAAAGTTTAAATCTACCAAGTCGAAGTAAATCGTGATCACCGCTAGGAACTCCAAGAACCCTGCGAGTGAGCGTGTCCCTATCGGGAAGGTTAGCAAGGCTAACACCACTTGTTACTCTTGCGGCATTCAAGGCCACTATGCCTACGAATGCCCAACAAAGACAAAAACACTAGCCTTATTAGAGCCAACTACCGACCCTGATGATTACGTATACGAGGCCGCAGAGGAGAGTGACCCCGAAGGAGTCCCTAGTGACTTAGAAGACGATCACCCCCTTATGGTGATGCGTTGTATTTTGACCACTCCTCGTCCATTAGATGATTGGAAGAGGACGAGCATATTTTCTCTGATTTTTAAGAGTGGCGAGAAGCTTTGCAAGCTGATTATTGATAGTGGTAGCTGCGTGAATGTCATATCTGAGAACGCCGTAGCACGTATGTCCTTGGTCACGGAACCACACCCGACCCCATATCAGGTCGCTTGGATCAACAAGCTCTCTGTACCCGTTACCAAGAGATGCCTGGTCCCACTCTCATTCAAATCCTACATTGATGAGGTGTGGTGTGATGTCATTCCGATGGACGCTTGTCATGTGTTGTTAGGCCGCCCTTGGCTATACGACCGTGATGTTACACATTTTGGTAGGGCCAACACTTATGAATTCAAATTCAATGGAAAAACCATCACTTTGAGGCCGACCATCCCAAAGGAGCCCGTAGTCTTGGCTAAGGACACCACTATTCTGGTAGAACGGAAAACGTTGAATCTAGTTGGTAGGAAAGAGTTTGAGAGGGATCCGTTCTTTGATGGAATCATGTATGCGCTAGTCCTCTTAAGTGCGAAGCCCAATTCTAGCATTTTGGATGAGTTACCTAGTGAGTTACGGGTACTGTTGGAGGAGTATAGGGATGTGTACCCGGATGAGTTGCCGTCCACGTTACCCCCGCTTAGGAATATCCAGCATGCGATAGATCTCATCCCGGGGTCTTCCTTGCCAAATCAGCCCCATTACCGACTCCACCCTGCAGCTCACCTGGAGTTGCAGTCTCAGATAGAGGGCTTGCCAGCGAAGGGTTTTATTAGGACTAGTATGAGTCCATGTGCTGTACCAGCCCTACTTGCCCCCAAGAAGGATGGTACATGGAGGATGTGTGTTGATAGCCGGGCTATCAACAAAATCACCGTCAAGTATAGGTTCCCCATTCCCCGCCTAGATGATTTGTTGGATGTCTTGTCTGGAGCCACCGTATTCTCCAAATTAGATCTTCGGAGTGGCTATCACCAGATTAGGATATGAGAGGGCGATGAGTGGAAGACGGCATTTAAGTCGAAGGATGGTCTGTACGAATGGCTTGTGATGCCCTTTGGGTTGTCCAATGCCCCTAGTACCTTCTCCCGGATGATGACACATGTCTTTCAACCATTCATGGGAAAGTTCGTTGTCGTCTACTTTGACGATATTCTGATTTATAGCACCTCTACTACCAAGCACATCTCCTACATGAGAGTGATCCTTTCCACCCTGCGGAAGGAGACGTTATTTCTCAACCTTAAGAAATGCACTTTCTATGTCTCGGAGGTAGAGTTCTTAGGCTATATAGTCGGCTCCGAGGGTATCCGAGTCGATCCGGGCAAGGTTCAGGTCATTAAGGACTGGCCCGTGCCAACCACCCTACGTGAGGTGCATAGTTTTCATGGGTTAGCCACGTTTTATCGTCGTTTCATACGAGACTTCAGTAGTATTATGGCGCCTATCACAGACTGTATGAAGAAGGGAGAGTTTACGTGGACGAAGTCCGCCACCCATGCTTTTGAGCGAATCAAGGAGCTTATGATTGAGGCACCTGTCTTACGTCTACCTGACTTTGCTAAAGTCTTTGAGCTCACATGCGATGCGTCTGGGGTGGGGATTGTTGGTGTCTTGAGCCAGGAGGGCCATCCCGTTAGTTATTTTAGCGAGAAGTTGTCTGGCCCTAAGCTGAACTACTCAAATTACGATAGGGAGTTTTATGTTGTAGTCCGATGTCTACACCATTGGAGGCACTATCTCCTCTCCAAGGAGTTTGTGATCCTCTCCGATCATGAGGCTTTACGTTTCATCAACGGCCAGCATAAGATCAGCCCACGTCACGCTAAGTGGGTCGCTTTCCTACAAGGTTACACGTTTAATCTCAAGCACCTTAAGGGAGCTGATAACCGAGTCGCGGACGCCCTTAGTCGTCTTACCCTTTTACACACCTCTATGGAAGTACATATTGTAGGGTTTGAGCGGATTAAGGATGAGTACGCCACGTGTCCTGACTTCCAGGACTTCTATCTTTCTGCCTAGGATAGCTCCCCCACGACGATATCTGCCTACGTCATCAAGGACGGTTACCTGTTTAGGAACGAGAAACTATGTATTCCACAGTCATCGTTACGACTACATATCATATGGGAGTTGCATAGTGGAGGGTTGAGTGGCCACTTCGGTAGAGATAAGACCATTACGTTAGTCGAGGACAAATTCTATTGGCCAAAACTTAAGGTTATGGTGGGACAGGTAGTGAGTAGCTGCCGCACGTGCCAGGTGTCTAAGGGTAGTAAAACCAACGTAGGATTATATACACCCTTGCCTATTCCCTCAATGCCTTGGGTAGACGTTAGTATGGATTTTGTATTAGGCCTTCTCGTTACCCCACGCCGTCGCGACTCAATTTTTGTAGTTGTGGATAGGTTTTCAAAGATGGCTTATTTCATCCCGTGCAGTAGGACGAATGATGCGTCTCACGTCGCTAAACTTTATTTTAAAGAAGTCGTTAGTCACCGTGGAGTGCCAAAGACCATAGTATCGTATAGGGACGTAAAATTCACTAGTTATTTTTGGAAGACTCTTTGGATATTAATGGGAACGAGATTATTGTTTTCCTCTGCCTATCATCCCCAAACTGATGGGCAGACGGAAGTGGTTAATCGGAGCTGAGGAAATTTGTTACGATGCCTTGTGAGTGATCACAAGAGCACGTGGGACCTTCTCCTTCCCCATGCCCAGTTAGCCTACAATAATTCCAAGAATAGGTCTACGGGTCTGTCTCCGAATGAGATTGTCCACGGGTATAAGGCTCATGTGCCGCTTGACTTGGTGTCGTTACCCCCAACGTACAAGGCAAGTCAGTTTGCACAATCCTTCGCCCAGCACATCCATGATTTACATGCACGTATACGGGCCACCATGACTACGCAATACGAATCTTATCAAGCGCACGCTAATTTACATAGGAGAGTATCAGACTTCAAAATTGGCGATCTAGTTTTAGTCCGTTTGGTTCCCGAACGCTTGCCAACTAGCACCGTTAAAAAGTTAGCACCAAAGCGCGCCGTCCCTTTTCGGATTATTAAGAAGTTAGGTGACAACACTTTCGTTTTGTACTTGTCTGCTGATTGGGGTATCTCCCCCATTTTTAATGTTTCAGATTTAACGATGTTTGTGTCACCACCACAAGAGTTGATTTCTTTGTCGTCTTCTTCTCCCACTGAAAATTCTCATGGGTTGGGGAGTGGTAGTACGGATGATCTCTCTCTTTCGGTCCCCACAGGTATATCATCGGATGGTAAGTTGCCTTCTTTCCTGCCTACTGCTAATATGTTCCCCAGGTTTCCACGGACGTTTTCCACTCCAGAGATGATACTTGATGCTGAGCCCGTTACCACTGCTGATGGCGACACCCACCGCTTTCTCATCCATTGGCGTGATCGGCCCCCTTCGGATGACTCTTGGGTACTCGAGACGGAGCTGCAGAGTTTGGATGCCGCTCTCCTTCACCGCTATCGCTTGGACCACGCAATGGAGATGCGTGCATTTGAGCGAGGGAGGATTGATGGCGTGCCCCCTCCTCCACCATTTGAAGACGATGCTGCTGATGATCCGGTTGATAAGGCCATACGACTCAAGGACGTGAGGCGGCACGATGACGCTAACGGAAGGCTATGCTACAACCTCCGCCCGTGACGTGCTACCGCCACTGCAACGCATTAGCTTTATTTGTTTAATTTTCCTGCACTCTATTTTATATTTGGAATATAAAATTATCCTATGTTTATGTGATAATTTTATATTCATGACATGTGTTGTTATTTTTCATTTTGAACTATTTTTAGTATTGGTGTGCAATTAGCCATTCGGATGGATGAGATTAAATCTCCATCATGAAGGGCTAAGGCTTGTTTGTAACTCCTATATAAGGAGGCTTTGTTATGAGATTATTAGACAAGAAATTAACCCTAAAGCTCCCATTGTGGAATTCGGCCAAGAGGAGGAATCTCCAAGCCTCTGCCCCCCCCCCCCCCCCTTGGTTGTGGTGCCAAACCGCCCCCCCCCCCTTGCTCCCTCCATCCGTTCGGTGCGACTCCGGCGCGGCTTCCTTCGGTGCGACTCCTTGGAAGAAGGTTGCAAACCATTCGGTGTGACGCCGGTGGATCCGTGGAGAGAGTGATTCTCCCACAGTTATCTCGTGTGAAAGCTTTCCGATTGGGTAATCTCTTTCCCCTCCCTTGTGTGATTTCTTCTCTTTAGTTGAGGTGGTTTTCGCATATCGTTTTCTCCGGATCTTTAATCTAATCGCTGCAAGTTTTGAATCGAAATTGCCGTTGCAAGGCTTTTTATTTCCGGATCGGGTGGATCCTATTTGCCTGAGCGGATCTTGGCCTATAGCCTTGGTCTTGCTCTCAAAAAGGAGTGACAACCTTTGTGTTTTCTTGGGGAATATTCCGACTCAAATTTCCGATCATCGTTTTCGAGTCGACCATTCCTCCTTTGTTGTTTGTGCTGCGTTTTGTGATGAGGACTATTGTGGGCGATAGGTGCTGTGTAGGTGCGGTAGATCTACGACGTGTTGTGCGTAGGGAGAGCATTAGGTTTACGGAGATCTCCGATCTGACATCCCTACATCAGAAACATCGTCGAGGAAGTAGAGTCCGCCGCTATCAGTCCCAGTACCAATCGTCCGCTGGGTCCACGGGTCCTGAAAAGAACAAGTAGTTGGAGTGAATAAGACGGAGCACTGAAGTTGCCGGCATAAAGTAGTAACAGATAATAAATTGCACGGGAACTTCGGGACATAGAGAGTGTCCTCCAAGAAAAGCGATGGGGTGAGTTGAACCATGCCCGTCCCATGAACCAGGGACAGTGAACCATCCGCCACACGAATCGGGGGTAAGCGGTCATGTGTCTCAAGACGGGAGAAGCAATGAGGGTTGCCAGTCATATGATTTGTAGCACCAGAGTCAATCAGCCATTTACCTTGGGTAACGATGTGGGCACTACCTGACGTCGTGGCCACAGAGACAGACGACCGAGAAGAGGCGGAGGCCGAAGAAGGAGCATCACCGGAAGGGCGAAGATGAGGATGTTTCTGCCCGCAGCGGTCAACAGAATGGACGGTACGACCACACTGAGAGTAGAGGAACCGGGATGAACCCCATCCTCCAGAGTGGCCGCGGCCACTAGGTCCCCCCTTCTGAGCTTGGTGAGCAAAGGAGTCCTGGGAAGGGGGGGAGGCCAACAGAGGCCGCTGGAGCAGCGAAGTAACAGCGGCAATGCGAGCTGCGGTGGCATCCAAAGTAGGAGATTCCGCCTCACCCAGGATCTGCTGGCGGATCTGAAAGTCCACCTAGTGTCAACTACCTTCACCTATGGGGGGGGGGGGAATAGGTGACTTGCAGCGTTTTTGCGGAATTAAGATTATACCTGCACATGAAAATAAAACAACATAGCAAAGAAGATACACAAGCTATTTATAGTGGTTCCCCGATTTAGGTACATCCACTTTCCCCTTCGACCTATCTCCCAACAAGGGACGACTCGGTCTCTTCACCAACATGATTGAAATCCAATCCTTGCACTATCGGAAGGAACCCTTCCACATGTAGGAGACAACACTCCCACAACACGGGTTGCACCCAACCCTTACAACTAGGAATCAACGTTCCTTTACAACAAAAATAAACTAGAATGTACAAGAAATACAAACTACTTTCGGAGACTAAGGTGTCCCTCTTCGTATGATGACGTGCTCTAGAAGTCACGAAGAGTCCACAACCCTAGATCTCACTTGGAGAGAATCTCCCCGGAACCGGCGGCGGCAAGAAGGGCGGCGGCTTGGTTCTCGGGATCGGCGGCGACGACGGTGTGTGGCTGCTGTACTTTGGAGATTCCAACTTCGTAGCAAAGCTAGCAAGGTATTCCAACGGTCACACTAGGATCGGTCGTCTCGATCGATTCAGACGGGGAAGGTTTTCCCGATCAACAAATCAAGAGACAAGGGATCTCTGGTTAGACACGTGAGACTCTATGCTTGGCTATGCTTCTATCGCCGGGAGATCTGGGGGAAACCACGATCAAACGGCCGGCGATCGACTTGCACGAGCGACGACGGCGGCGGAGCGGTTTCGCGATTTTAGGTCAAGATCATCGCTTGTGTTGGAACACCCTATTACTAATTTGGGTCAGGATCACTATGTCCCTAGGAATCTGTGTTTTGACCTTCTGTATAGCTTAATAGGTCAATTAGAATTGAGTCTAAGGGTCAGTAGTCTAGGATTGGAAGCTGCCCTGAAGACCCAAGTTTTTCTGGAGACTAAGTCCAAATCGTCGAGCTCAGCACGACGTTTCGTCGAACTCCGGTCGACGATCGTCCAGCTCAACTTTGACAGATCGTCGAGCTCCATTCGACGATCGTTGACTGAGTTGGAGAGGAAGCCTTTCTGGTCCGAACCTCCGGGCGGTTCCAGCCCGAGAACAGAGAACTCTTGGAAAATCAAAAGATGTCATATTCAAGAACAAGCGGCATCAAGATCAAGCGAAACACATCATCTGACTCAGCTAGCACCCGGAAAAGGTCCACTCCCGTGGGAAACTCCCCGTAGTCTTGAACTACTGTAAAAAGGTAAGCAGTCAGACTAGGAGGAACTACTAGTAGCTGCTCTTCCACGAGTGACTCCTGTAACCCAGTCAAGACATGAAGATCTCTTTTCAGCTGCTTAAACAATAATGCCATGAGGCCTGATTTTTGAATCCAAGGAAAGAGACAAGCGATAGTAAACCAAAGAAGCCAAAATCAAAGAAGGAAGCAAAGCAAGGAGCGACTGAGAAGGAGCGTGGGTCGTTTAGGGCGATCTGGTTGAATTGAATCTTTCGAGCTCCATTCGACAATCATTGAGCTCAACCCTCATAATATCGTCGAGCTCTGGTCGACGATCGCTGAGCTCAACTTCTCAATATCGTCGAGCTCTGATCGACGATCGCTGAGCTCAGGCCGACGATTTTGACTCTGCACTGGATCCTTATCTCTGAGCTCAGTTCGACGATCTTTGAGCTCAGATCGACGATTTCTTTGCTGCTTGCATTTTCCAATTCGCTGAGCTCAGCTCGACGATAGCAGAGCTCAGTTCGACGATTTCAGTTATCTTTCAGAATTCAAATTCAAATCAGATAGAAGTTATTCTGCATTTAATTCAGAAGATCTGCCAGCCGTTTTCATTTACTTCTGGAGCAAGTTTCAAGGGATTTTTCTAGGAACAATTCAGTGGACTTTCCTTCAGAACATATTATGCAATTAAGGCTGTAATTAATTCAGACCAACGACTATCTTTGACAGAGCAATTTTCTATTCAGACTCAGAGAATAAAATATAGAATGTTTTTGAATCAGACAGAGCATAGACAAGAAAAAAGAGAATAGAGATTGACAAGAACAGAGGACACCTCTCAATATACATAGACTCTGAAAAATATTCTGCCAACAAGAATTCAGAAGAACACTCATCAAGAGATCAAGCTTTCAAACATTCTTCAGATCTCTTCAGCTCTCAAGTGTTCAAGGCCAACATCATTTCAAGACTCCAGACACTCAACATTTCAGCTTGCTGAAATCATCTTTTGCTGGAGATCCATCTTTGAAGGCCTATCACCCTCAGCAAAGCTCATCTTCCTGAAGATCAAGGACTCAGGGGGAGCTTTGAAATCAATCCACTTAGTCTTCTCAGTTGCTTGAGAAAAGAGAAGACTGCCATCACTCTCTCAACCCCCTCTCTGTAAAGGGTTTTTCAAACTCCCTTCAAAAGTTTGAATCTGGTTTTTGAGCACCTTGTCAAAAGCTCATTGGTGGCAAGACACCTGATCAAAAAATCTATTTTGGTTTTTGAGCACCTTATCAAAAGCTCATTGGTGCCCAGGACACCTGATCAACTCATCCTGCAGTGGATTCCTACCTAGGGTGGTAGAAGAGTGGATGTACCCAAGTTGGGGAACCACTATATTTCCTTGTGTCATCTGGTTCTGCATGTTTTCTTTTTGTTTCTGGCCTAGATTTTCTTGTGCTTAGGTTCTGCATAGCTTAGTTTTGTGGTTTATTTTATTTCTGCTTCCCTGCTTACACTCATTACAACAATTGTTGTAAAGCTTTGCAAAAGTTTTTCTTTGTATTTTAAAAAGCACCATATACTCTATTCACCCCCCCTTTAGAGTATATCAGATCTAGTCTCCCCTTTCAGCTTGGCTTCTTTATGTGTCCCCGCTGTTCAAAAATACGCGTGTATTTATACACAAGTATACTCCTAAATGACCGTTGTGGGTCCCACCAGAAGAAACCCAAAAACCGGTTCAATACAGTGCCAGCGGCAAAGTCCGGTCCAGCGGGATCCAGAAAAATGCCCAAGTCAAAATCGGCGAGAATCAAAGGTGATTCTCGTCGAATCGTCGAGAATCAAAGGTGATTCTCGACGATTCGGCGAGAATCACATTCTCGTCGAAGTTGACTTGTTTGCACTCACTGACTTAGCTGGAAAGAGACGACGAGACTCAGCCAGTGATTCTCGACAATTCGGCGAGAATCACTAGTGATTCTCGTCGAATCGACGAGAATCACTTGGTGATTCTCGTCGATTATGACTTAGCGCCAGAGTCGCATGCTTTGATGAAGCCGGATAGAGACGGCGAGAATCAGCCAGTGATTCTCGCCGAATCGGCGAGAATCACTTGGTGATTCTCGTCGATTCACACTTAGATGATTTTTCGTCTTTCCACCCATGAGCTGCTCTTTGAGCCATCCTTGCTCCTTGTCTGCTCTTGCAAAATCACAGCCCTATACTTGAAATTAAGTACACTCCAATAGAGAGAGTACACGTAGGACAACACACTGATCTGTTCAACGAGGGATTACGTCGTGCAGACCCGTGTATATTGACCTACTGCACCCTGACATTGGTGTGCACTTAGCGTGGAAAAACTGCAAGCACAACTTGAAATATTTTGTCAAATACATTGTCTATTTACCTTAGCTTGTCCAGGGGCTTCTTCAAATCAGGTACGTTGTGGATACAATACCCAACAATCTCCCCCTATTTGAAGAAGCCTAAACCCCACAAGCTAAGGTGAATAGAGCATATGGGAATGAAAATCATAAACTTGAAATTGAGTTGAGTGAGTTATTCATTACCAATACCAATTTCTTGGGAGCAAACTTGGAGCCACCTTAGCCTTAGCCGAGAGGGTAATCTCCCCCTTTTCGGCTTCTGCAAATCTGGGTCTGTTGCATTTGACCCCTTGCACCCCCTCAGTTCTTGCCCCTGTGCTCTCACTTGAGTTCCTGGCAGAGGCTCCCCCTAGTTGCACGATCCTGGAGCTTCTGTAGTCTTCATTCCTTATAGTTTAGCATTCCCAATTCAGTTTTGAAAAGACTGAACTTGGCCTCGTCTAAGGGCTTTGTGAATATATCTGCAATCTGCTTGTCTGTGGGGACATAACAGAGGGAGATGTCCTTGTTCTCCACGTGCTCCCGAATAAAGTGGTATCGCACTTCAATATGCTTCGTTCTGCTGTGTGATACCGGATTGTTGGCAATTGCAATTGCATTGGAGGAGTCGCAGTACATTGGAACTTCCTTGAACTGAAGGTCGTAGTCGGCTAACAGGTTTCTGATCCATAAGAGTTGTGCGCAACAACTGCCTGCCGAGATGTACTCAGACTCTGCTGTGTAGGTTGCAACACAATTATGTTTCTTGCTATTCCATGAAATAAGCCTTCGTCCGAGGAATTGACACGTCCCAGAGGTGCTTTTCCTGTCATCCCTACTCCCTGCAAAATCAGCATCTGAAAAACCTATTAACTCGACATCATTGTTTCTCGGGTACCACAAGCCAAGATTGGGAGTACCTTTAAGGTATCTTAGAATTCGCTTTGCAGCGACATAATGAGATTCCTTAGTGTTCACCTGATATCTGGCACAGACACATGTGGAGAACATGATATCCGGTCTACTGGCAGTAAGGTAGAGCAGGGATCCAATGATGCTTCTGTATTTGGTTTCATCGAAAGGTTTACCTTTCTCATCCTTATCCAGAGACATAGTGGATCCCATTGGAGTCCTCATAGAGGTTGCATTCTCCATACCGAATTTCTTAAGGAGTTCATTTGTGAACTTCGTCTGAGAGATGAAGATTCCATCCTCAGACTGTTTCACTTGAAGTCCCAAGAAATACTTGAGCTCTCCCATACTGCTCATTTCAAACTTTCCTTGCATAAGTTTAGAAAACTTTTTGCAAAGATTGTTGTCCGTTGAGCCGAATATAATGTCATCGACATAGATTTGCACCAGCAAAATCTTGCCTTTGACTTCCCTGAGAAACAATGTTTTATCTATTTTACCTCTAGAGAACTTGTTCTCAAGAAGAAAACTAGATAAAGTCTCATACCAAGCTCGTGGAGCTTGTTTTAAACCATATAGAGCTTTATTAAGGAAGTATACATGATTGGGATAAGTAGGATTGACAAAACCTGGGGGTTGAGCGACATATACTTCCTCCTTCAGGTCTCCGTTCAAGAAAGCTGATTTCACATCCATTTGATAGACTGTGAATCCTTTGTGCGAAGCATACGCCAGGAACAGTCTGATTGCCTCGAGCCTTGCCACTGGTGCGAAGGTCTGGTCAAAGTCAATCCCCTCCTCCTGTCTGTATCCTTGAGCCACCAGCCTGGCCTTGTTCTTTATGATGACACAATGTTCATCCAGTTTGTTTCTGAAGATCCACTTGGTGCCAATCACATTCTGCTTGTGTGGTCTGGGAACCAGCGTCCAAACGTTGCATCGTTCGAATTGATGTTGTTCATCTTGCATGGCCAAAATCCATGTCGCGTCTTTGTTCGCCTCGTCGAACTTCTTTGGCTCAACCTGTGACAGGAAGCTAAGATGCAAAACTTCGTTAATAGTACCTCTTCGAGTTCTGACACCGACACGAGGATCTTCGATGATCTGATCTCTAGGATGATCCCTCACGTGCCGGAGCTCTAGAAGTCTGGCGTCTGGAGCTTCGATTACTTCTTGGGCTTCTCCTTCTTCTAAGATATTTGTTCCATTTTGATCTTCAACATTCCCCGATGACGTGGAGGTGGAAACTTTGACGTACTTAGGAGTATCATCTTTAGCGGTCTCATCGAGACTCAGCTGTTCAAGTCGAGTACCTGAATCTTCAAGAATACCGCTGGAAGAATTGCTGTTAAGCAAACTTCCTTCATCAAATACAACATTAATGGATTCTTCTACCACTAGGGTTTTCTTATTGAAGACCCTATATGCCCGACTGTGGGAACTATAGCCCATGAATATGCCTTCGAAGCATTTTTCACCAAATTTAGTATGCGGGTACTTCCCATTATTTAGTACATAGCATCTGCAACCAAAAATCCTCAAGTAGGACATGGTTGGTTTCCTGCCTCTCAGTAGCTCATAAGGCGTCTTACGATGATGCTTGTTGATCAATGCTCGGTTTTGTACATGACAAGCTGTATTGACCGCCTCTGCCCAGAAGTATTCTAGGAGATAAGCGTCTGTCAACATTGTCGTGCAAGCTTCAATGAGAGTTCTATTTCTCATCTCCGCAACTCCATTTTGCTGAGGAGTGCGCGGGGAGGAAAACTCATGAAAGATACCTTGTTCTTCACAAAACTCTGTCATAGCACCAGATTCGAATTCTGTTCCATGGTCACTTCTGATTTTGACCACTGAGCAGTTAAATTCGTTCTGAACCTGCTTGACAAAACTAGTGAAGATGTCAAACGTATCTGACTTTCGTTTTAAGAAGAACACCCATGTAAACCGAGAATGATCATCAACTATCACTAGCGTATAGGACTTGCCTCCCAAGCTATGAACTTGCATTGGACCAAACAAGTCCATATGAAGAAGATAAAGGCACCGGGAAGAGTCTTTGTCTGCAATGCTCTTAAAGGTAGCCCGAGTCTGTTTGCCCATCTGGCATGCAGGACATGGGCTATCTTTGATGCACTTGATAATGGGAGCATCCCTTACTAAGTTTTTAGAAAATAGCATACTAATTGTCTTGAAATTAATATGTGCCAACCTCTTGTGCCATTGATCACAAAGAGATGCACTGCTAGCTGCCACTAGGCATACGGGGGTAGATCAATCTAAACTAAGAAATTTAAGCAGAAAATATTTCGGCTCCTAATGCCTGTTAATACCGTCTCAGAAGAGGCACATGATATTATCAGGCATTTATCCTTGCAGAACTTAACGTCATAACCCTTGTCACATAACTGACTTACACTGATCAGGTTATGGTTTAACCCTTCAACATAAGCCACGTCGGTGATAGAGATTATACCGTTGGAAATCATACCGTAACCTCTGGTGACTCCTCGATCTGACCCTCCAAAGATGACTTTGGGTCCATTCTCGACTGGAGTGTAATCATGCAGTAGGCTTCTTGTCCCAGTCATATGTCGGGAGCATCCACTGTCCAAATACCAGATCAGCGTTTTGGTGGCCTTTGGACATTCCTGCAAAACAAAATTAATTTCCCTTAGGAACCCAATCGAACTTGGGTCCTAGATTCCTGGTTATCATACTCCCCCTCGGTTGGTTAACCTTACGAGTGGTCGGCCTCGCAGTGCTAACATAGGGAGTCTCGTTATACCTCGGGTTAAACCAACAATCCACGGCAAAGTGACCGACTTTGCCACAACACCAACAGTCAAATCTGTTGTACCGCTTCCTAGGATCCTGCTTTACCCTGGAAATGGTGGGTACAGCCGGGGCCTTGGATCTGGAGGTGAAGGCCTCATAGTGATTGCAGTCACATGACTTCTTCACCTTCTGTTCCTTCAGTATAACAGGCTTGGCTCTTGGTGCCTGCTTTCCATTATGGCCGCTAGAGAATTGACCATAATTTCCCATGTGGATTTCCTCATAAGGTGCCTTGAAGGCACTCTCACCGAAGTTGCGGGGAAAAGTCCAACCATCATATCGGCTCTTTGGCTTTGCAACCGAGGGCCGGAAATGATGACCAAAGGTTGATTCAAAATCATGTTGGTTGCAAGGAAAGCTAGGCTTTCTGAACGCAACAGGACTGAGCGGAGCCTTTCCCTTTTCAGCAGCAGAGGCCTTCTTGGCGGCCTTATTCTTCCTCTGGTTCCTGTTTCTCCTGGATGAGGAACCAGATACCAAAACGTGCCCCAAGCCAGCTCCTTTGGCCTGAGCAGAGAAGGTATCAACAACTGGAAGAACTGTTTTTGGCATAGAGAAGCTCTTGATGATCTTCCTTTCTGCCGCAAGTTGTTCTTCCAACTTGTCGACTTCCTCTTGCTTAAGATCGAGGAGCTTGAGAAACTCTGAATGCTTTGAAGTCAGGTCTAGATGCTCCTGTCGGAGAGAGATCAAACTGGTGATCTCTTCCCTTAGGAGACACTCTCACCCTTAAGGAATTTCACTTCCTTTTTCTCAGCCTTCAATCTCTTACGGCACTCCTTGAAAGTGTTGAGCAGAAGCTCATACTTCTCGAGGAGCTCCGCTTCACGGGCCGAAAGGCTATCCTCTGGGTCATCATCCTGAGACTCAGGATCAGATTCAGAGTCGGAGAGAGGGGTGTGAGCTTTTACCTTCCCAGTAAATGGGGGGCATTCTCCTTCTGAGTCGGAGCGACCCACCAGCCCGAAGTAGGCTTCCTCATCATCACTGGAGTCTGTGGAATCAGACTCACTCAGTGTCTTTGGCCTTTTGGCGATGTAGCTCTGCTCTTTCTTCTTGTCTCTAGAGGATTTGTGCTCCTCTCCTTTCCCTTTTTCTCTCTTGCCTTGATAGCCGTCGACCACGACGTGTCCTGGCTTATTGCATCCAAAGCAAAAAATGTCAGAGGAGCGATATTTGTTCGGTTTAGAAGCATACCTGTCAGAAGAATAATTTTTCTTCTGATGCCTGGAGGAGGAGCCGTCTTTCTTTCTTTGATTCCTCATCTTGAGGAACTTCTTGAATTCTCGGGTGATGAGGGAGAAATCCTCCTCAGACAGCTCTGAGCTGGAGGAGCATGGCTCGGAGTCCTCCTCCTCATCCTTTTTCCTGGCACGGTATGAAAGCGCACTCTTGCCTTTTCTGGAGTGAATGGCTTTTAGAGCCACAATCTTTTCTTTGGCTGCAGCCTTCTCTGCTTTTTCTCCTGCTTTCCTGGTGTTCAGTTGAAGCTCATAGGACATCAGCTTCCCAAACAGAATTTGCGGGTCTGTTTCAGCTAGTCTGCCAAACTCTCGGATGGCGCAGATCTTTGTGTCCCATTCCTTAGTAAGGGACCTAAGGAATTTATCATTTAGTTCACCATTAGTGAACACTCTTCCGTATCCGTTGAGGGCATTGACAATCTTGAGGAAGTTCTCGAAGGTGACTCCGATCTCTTCCTTAGGCCCTTGTCTGAAGGCCTCATATTTCTGGTTCAGGAGGGATCTACGATCATCCCTCACTTCATCAGTGCCCTCCATTAGGATGATCAGGTAATGCCAGATCTCCTTTGCTGTCCTGCAGTTGCAGAAGTTCTGCATCATTGAGTCATCAACCGTGCTGACCAGAATGTTCTGCGCCTTCTTGTCAAGTCCCACTAGCACCATCTCATCCTTGTCCATTTCAGAAAGTTTCTTCGACACTTTCTTGGTAGGATCAATGGTGGAGACCTTAGTGGGGACATAAGGTCCCTCCTCCACGATCATGAAGAGTCGAGGATCAACTGCTTCCATGTAGAACCTGATCCTTTCCTTCCAGATAGGAAAGTTGAGCCTGGTGCACACTGGGATCTTGCTTGTGAACTTGAGCCTGTCCATAGTAGATGTTTGCCTTCTTCTTGACACTAGCAACAGGATTCTACTCAAGGTGCTAACCTATTTGATGAGTAACCCCCCTCTGATACCACTTGAAAGTCCACCTAGTGTCAACTACCTTCACCTATGGGGGGGGGGAATAGTTGACTTGCAGCGTTTTTGCGGAATTAAGATTGTACCTGTACACGAAAATAAAACAACACAGCAAAGAAGATACACAAGCTATTTATAGTGGTTCCCCGATTTGGGTACATCCACTTTCCCCCTTCGACCTATCTCCCAACAAGGGACGACTCGGTCTCTTCACCAACAGGATTGAAATCCAATCCTTGCACTATCGGAAGGAACCCTTCCACACGTAGGAGACAACACTCCCACAACACGGGTTGCACCCAACCCTTACAACTAGGAATCAACGTTCCTTTACAACTAAAATAAACTAGAATGTACAAGAAATACAAACTACTTTCGGAGACTAAGGTGTCCCTATTCATTTGATGACGTGCTCTAGAAGTCACGAAGAGTCCACAACCCTAGATCTCACTTGGAGAGAATCTCCCCGGAACCGGCGGCGGCACGAAGGGCGGCGGCTTGGTTCTCGGGATCGGCGGCGACGACGGTGTGTGGCTGCTGTACTTTGGAGATTCCAACTTCGTAGCAAAGCTAGCAAGGTCTTCCGACGGACACACTAGGATCGGTCGTCTCGATCGATTCGGACGGGGAAGGTTTTCCCGATCAACAAATCAAGAGACAGGGGATCTCTGGTTAGACACGTGAGACTCTATGCTTGGCTATGCTTCTATCGCCGGGAGATCTGGGGGAAACCACGATCAAACGGCTGGCGATCGACTTGCACGAGCGACGACGGCGGCGGAGCGGTTTCGCGATTTTAGGTCAAGATCGTCGCTTGGCTTCTTTCTGTGTCCCGCTGTTCAAAAATACGCATGTATTTATACACAAGTATACTCCTAAATGACCGTTGTGGGTCCCACCAGAAGAAACCCAAAAACCAGTTCAAAACAGTGTCAGCGGCAAAGTCCAGTCCAGTGGGATCCAGAAAAATGCCCAAGTCAAAATCGGCGAGAATCAAAGGTGATTCTCGTCGAATCGTCGAGAATCAAAGGTGATTCTCGTCGAATCGTCGAGAATCAAAGGTGATTCTCGACGATTCGGCGAGAATCACAAAGTGATTCTCGTCGAAGTTGACTTGTTTGCACTCACTGACTTAGCTGGAAAGAGACGGCGAGACTCAGCCAGCGATTCTCGACGATTCGGCGAGAATCACTAGTGATTCTCGTCGAATCGGCGAGAATCACTTGGTGATTCTCGTCGATTATGACTTAGCGCCAGAGTCGCGTGCTTTGATGAAGACGGATAGAGACGGCGAGAATCAGCCAGTGATTCTCGACGATTCGGCGAGAATCACTAGTGATTCTCGCCGAATCGGCGAGAATCACTTGGTGATTCTCGTCGATTCACACTTAGACGATTTTTCGTCTTTCCACCCATGAGCTGCTCTTTGACCCATCATTGCTCCTTGTCTGCTCTTGCATAACCACAGCCCTGTACTTGAAAGTAAGTACACTCCAATAGAGAGAGTACACATAGGCCAACATACTGATCTGCTCAATGAGGGATTACGTCGTGCAGACCCGTGTATATTGATCTACTGCACCCTGACATTGGTGTGCACTTAGCGTGGAAAAACTGCAAGCACAACTTGAAATATTTTGTCAAATACATTGTCTATTTACCTTAGCTTGTCCAGGGGCTTCTTCAAATCAGGTACGTTGTGGATACAATACCCAACAGGATCATATCATAGGAATCAGGAAGACGGAGAAGATAAAATACATCTAGGAGTTCCTGGAAGTATTTGTGCTGCTCGGCCAAGTCCGCAGAGAAGGGGCGATTCTGGAGGATTTCAGCACCAAGAGCTTGAACCTGCTGATAAGCCGCAGCAGGAGACATGGAAGGGCGGGCGAAGAGGTCCGCATAGAGAGTATAAATGCGGGACGTCTATCCCCCCTTCGAATAGAGAGCAGCGAGGTGAAGCCAAGCGGCCTTGACTGTCTCATCATGGTGAATGACGGGAAGGCACTCATCAGAAAGGCTGTTGGCCAGCCAAGTGTGGACAAGAGCATCACTCGCATCCCAGTCATCAAACTCAGGAGAGTTACGAGGAGGAGGGTCATCGGTGAGGTGATGACGCTTGCGCTGAGAGCGAAGAAGAAAGGTGAAAGAAACGCTCCAATCGGGATAGTTGAAGCCAATAAGCTTAGAAAGTGTGCCAAGGTTGCCCGAAGGAGGAGGTGGAGAAGGAGCTGCAGGAGTGGTGGAGATAATGAGGGTGGTGAGACAGGAAGTAGTCATAGAACACAGCAAGAAACCGCGAAAGAAGAAGCGAAGCCGCGGTGTGAGGAAAAAAGAGAGCAACTCGCGCAAAACCGCAGCGGTTTAAAAGGAAGAAGCCGCACGAACACAAGCGGCTAGGAAACAAAGGCACAATAAGGAATAGGTCGCGCGGACAGAAAAGTCCGAGCGAACAGAAGAGAAGAGGAAGCAAGAAGCAGTAACAACAAGTCGTAAGCCGGGCGAACAGAAGCAGGCCGCAACGACTAGGAAGCCAGAGAGGCAAGAAAGAACCAGGGTGCGGCGACAACTATACAAGTCGCGACGATGAATAGCAGCAGGAGAAGGGAAGCAAGGACAAACAAGCCGCGCGAACAGGGCAGCAGACAGAAGAGAAGGCAAGCCGCGAAGACAGGTCGCGTAAAGCAGAAAGCAAGCCGCGAGAATCAGAGAGCGCACACAATCAGGAGGAAAAGACCGTGTGCTCTGATACCATGTAAAAAGTAGCGAACATGCAAGAACAAACAGATAGAATTTTGAATAATTGAAATTTTATTATCCAAAAAGGATATAATTTACAAAGGTATGACCTCCCTTTTATAGAATGGAGGGGATATGGGAGAGTACAAACAAACAATGTGGGACTAAACATTTACAGTACTGAGCGGCTAGAAATAAAGGAGACCGCATAGGCCGCGCGGTTAGACAAATAAGTTAACCGCTCGGCAACTCCAGCAGGATAAGAACAGGCCGCAATGGGAGACCGATAGACCGCCCGGTCTCCAGGCTTCTGAGTGAGACCGCCAGACCGCTCGGCCAACAAACCGCTGGACAAGACCACAAGGCCGCCCGGTCTAATAGTTCAGCATTCCTTAGCCTTCTGGCTTACTTTGCTGGACTTGGCTTGAAAGCTTGTTGAAGAAGATCAAGTACAGCTACCTGCAGTTTTAATCCTTTTTGTATTTTCTTTGCTTGTTCTACGTTGCCCTAATCCCCTTTTCTTTTTCCTTTTATATACGCTAATTTGAATCAACGGCCCAAATGTGTGTGGGCCTATCCAAGGAATGGTGAGCCCCACCTCCTTTAAAAAATGATAAAGCAGCTTTTGGTGCCACTCCAGCTTTCCCGCAACGGCTACATGTAAGTTGACTTTGATGACGTCAGCAATGGTCATCACCATCTCTACTTAGAAAATATTTCAGAAATTCATAAAGTTTTGAGTGATGTTAAGTCACTCAATGCCATCTGTCTTGGCTCTCAACGCCTCTGGACTTGTGAATTTTCTCTAGATTTGTCTCAGCAGTTCTGTCTTAGCAGTCTCTGTGGTTTCTTATTAACAGCTTAAAAAAGCTTCTGTCCAAGCGCTTTCTTCTCAATGATCTCAGCACTTTATTCTTAACTGCTGAGACAACCTTCTGTCTCAGCGCTTTCTTCTCAGTAGTCTCAACGTTTTTTTCTCAATGGTCTCAATGCTTTATTATTAACTGCTGAGACAACCTTCTGTCTCAATGCTTTCTTCTCAGCTATCTCAGCTGTCTCAGTGCTTTTTGTCTTAGTCATTTTTTATGGCTTTAGCCACGTTCGACGATCTGTGAGCTGAGCTCGACGAATTTTGAGTTTTCCACCAAACTCATTTTCTTCACTTGTCTAATCATGGACTACCTGCATACATGAACTAAAGCACACATTAAATACATTATGCTCCTCAACATGATTGGTGAAGTCTCTTCAAATCCTGAGGAACATTGTAGGGAACAATTCCCAACAATAATATCATCAACATATATTTGAACTAGTAAAATTTCAGTTTTATGATAACTAAAAAATAAAGTTTTATCTATCCTGCCTCTACAAAATTTGTTTTATAATAGAAAATAAGAAAGGGTCTCATAACAAGCTCTTGGAGTCTGTTTAAGACCATGGAGAGCTTTATTAAGTTTAAAAACATGAGATGATTGAGTTGAAGAGATAAAACTTGTAGGTTGTTCCACAAATACTTCCTCTTTGATGTATCCATTTAGGAATGCACTCTTCACATCCATCTAGTATACTTTGAATTTCTTGAATGCAGCAAAAGTAAGAAATATTCTGATAGCTTCTAATCTTGCAACATGAGCAAATATTTGGTCATAATCTATTGCTTCCTCCTGTGAATAACCTTGAGATAACAGTCTAGCTTTATTTCTCATTGTAACTCCTTGAGCATCCAATTTATTTCTGAAAATCCACTTGGTTCCAATTACTGGATAGTCTTTTGGTCTTGAAACTAAGTCCCAAACTCTACTTCTCTCAAATTGAGTGAGTTCCTCTTGCATTGCAATAATCCAATGAGGATCTTATTCTGCATCTTTTATTGATTGAGGTTCAATCTGAGAGAGAAAACATGTGTGTATCTGGTCTTGATTAAGTTGATGCCTTGTTTGTACACCACCTAATATGTCTCCAATCACTTGAGATCTATGGTGATCTCTAAGTGTGACAAAATCAACATGTGGAGTTGGTTCTTCAATAACTTGTGTAGTTAATTTCTCTTGGGGGAATTTCATTAGCTCTAATTTTTTCAGCATAAATTGTTGAATCATCTTCAAGACTGTCTTCAGCATTCCGTTGTGAAGGATGTAATGTATCCTCTTGCTTTAGGGTTAATTCTTCTAACTTCTAGCACAGTATTGTCTCATGAAAAGAGTCTATGGTAGAAGTATTATTCTCCTTATAAAACATGTTAGTTTCATCAAAAGATACATGTATGGATTCTTCTATTTTAAAGATTGATTTATTATAATCCCTATAAGCCTTACTGACAAGAGAATATCCAAGAAATATTCCTTCTACAACCTTGGCTTCAAAGTTTCTTAAGTGTTCTTTTCATTTTTATGGATATAACATTTACATCCAAAAATTTTAAAATAACTTACTTTAGGTTTCTTATTTTTGAGTAATTCATAGGGGGTCTTACCCTTGAGTTTATGAATCAAACTTCTGTTAAGGACATAATTTGTTGTCCTTACTTCCTCTACCCAAAAGGATAGGGGTAGGTGAGCATCTGCAAGTAATATTCCAAAAGATTCAATTGGAGTTCTATTTTTCCTTTCTACAACCCCATTTTGTTGAGGAGTTCTGGGAGCAGAGAAACACTGGCTGATTCCCTCTTTCCCAAAGAATTCTCACATCAGAAAAGATTCAAACTCAGTGTCATGATCACTTCTAATCAATGCAATCTTATTAGAGTACTCAATCTTGATGTTCTTGAGAAAGTCTGTAAGAACTTTGAAAGTATCTGACTTATTTCTATGAAAGAACATAAAAGAGAATCTTGAGAAATCATCAACAATAACTAAAGTGTATGACTTTTCTCCCAAACCTTGTATTGCAATAGGTCCAAAAAGGTCCATATGTATCAATTATAAAATTCTGGGTGAATCACTCTTAGATATGAATTTAAAACAATTTTTTGTTTGCTTTCCTAATTGACAAGCCCTGCAAAGTCCTTCCTTCTTATAAGATCTAGAAGGTAGTCCTCTAACAAGGTTATCCTTAGACAACTTAGCAATAGTTCTAAAGTTTATATGTCCTAATATTTTATATCAAAGTTCATTAATTTTACTTATTTGATTAAACAAACAAATTTTAGTTTTAGTAGAGTTAAAATTAACGAGATATATGTTACCTTGTCTAACTCAAGTTAAAATAATTTTATTTTTATCAGATGTAATAAGGCATGAATATCTATTAAAATATACCTGATAACCTTCATCACATAGTTGATTGATGGAGATTAGGTTATGCTTAGGACCTTTCAGATAAACTACCTTCCTGAAGGTAACTCCTCCAACTTTGACTTTGTCATTTCCCTCTGTCTAGGCATAGTTGGAGTCCCCAAATATGACATTTGGTCCAAGATTTGCTTTGAAGTCTTTTAGATTTGTTTTTCTACCTGTCATGTGTTTTGAGCACCCACTATCCAAGTACAACTGTTTTTCTGTGGTAGGATAGTTATTTTCCTATATTAAAAATAAGTTAGGTGTTTTTGACCCAGATTACCTTGGGTCCTGGTTTTTTGACATAAAAGTAGAAATGTAAGAGTATTGGGGTTGATTTTTATAACCAAGTGAACGATATCTCCTGCGAGGAATGATCCACTCAGTAAAAGGGTTTATCAACTTTTGTGTTTGATTATTCTTTTGAAAAGAGGTATATTTTCTGTTTGAAAAGTTTGAGCTCGACGAATTATACCGATTTCATCGAGCTTCCTTTGATGAATATCAGTGAGTTCTCCGAGCTCTATTCATAGAATATTAATATTCATTTTCTATGTTCAGCGTTCGTCGATCTCTGTTCGATGAATAACAGTGATTTCATTGAACACCATTTCTAGTGTTCAGAGTTTGTCGATCGTCGTTCGACGAATTATAGTGATTTCGCCTATCTCAGTTCGACGAATTCTGTTGAACACTATTTTTCTTGAAATTTTAATTCTGTGTTGGAATAGATTTTGATTTAAGAACCTCAGTGTCTTTATCTGTGATAGCTAATATTTCTTTTCCTTTAGCTGATATAAATTTGATAAGTGTAGTTAAAACATTTTTCTTAAGTAGTTGAGGTTGACTGGATGAAGCTCCCTAGCCAAGTTTGCCATTCAATCTGGCATAGACTGTGTTTGTGATATCCATCAGTTTTATACCTCTGCCATTAAGAGATTCTTCAAACTTCTTGGCCTCATATAATTTGGTTTCTAGAGAAACTATTTGCTCATTAGCAATTTTTAAATCTTCTTTAAGTTTGATATTTTCTGATGATAAATTGTTCAGTTCATTTAATTTTTCTCTGAGAAGTTTTATTTCCTTCTCACACTTTATCAAATCATTACATAGTAATTTAAAATCTATTTTAAACTGATCTGATGTAAAGTCAAATGTAGAAATTACCAGGTCTTCTTCTAACTCAGATTCAGAAACAGAATTACTGTTTGATGCATTGATTGTCATCAAACATGATTCTTTAACCTTTTGTTCTTCTTCATCTTCAATTAAACTAGATGAAGATTCAGTTTCTGTATCACTCCATGTTTCAGTAACAAATCTTTTCCCCTTCTATCTGTGTTTACTGGAAGAGGGTTTGCTAAAGTGTTTCTTAAATTCTTTCTCCTTCTTCTTATCCTTTTTCTGATTTTCAGGACATTCTGCAAAAATATGTCCTGGTTTCCTGCAACCATAACAAACATTTTCTTTAGTACATATTTTTTCATACCTTGGCTTGTCCTTATTTCTGCAAGATCTTCTCCTGAAGTCTTTCCTTGACTTTTTGTAAGATATTTTGGCCAAAAGACTCATGAGCTCTTCATTCTCTGTAATTTGGTCTTCTTCTTCAGTTGCTTAGAAGACAATACTCTTGTCCTTCTATACTAAAGATAGGGTTAGTTGTTCAGCTTCCCTTGTTTTGATGAGCTGGTCATAGGATTTGATCATGCCCAACAAGGTTTCTGTTGAGATCACATTTACACTTCTGGCTTCTCTAATTGGACAGATTCTTGAATCCCATGTGCTTGGGAAATACATTAGAATCTTGTCATTGACTTTTGTCAGTGTGATGTCTTTCTCCAAGGTCTTTCGCTCATTAATTATGAGACTGAGTCTTGTATACCTGTCATCAACAGATTCAATTTCACCCTTTTTGAAATTCTCATATTGAGAAATCAGGTGAGATCTCCTATCTTTTATCTCATCTGATGATCCAGCTACTATTTCTGTGAGGGAGTCCCAGATATCTTTTATTGAGGTGCATTCATCAACTTTATGGAAAATGTCATCAAACATTGTTTGGGCTAATATATTCATAGCCTTTTCATCAGCAATTTTTGCCTTTTTTTCTGAGATTCTGTCCATTCTTGTGGTGGTGTAGCATTGGTGCTTGTTGTTGCCAGTGGTGGAGGTGGGCATGTCAAAATAGAATTATAGATATCTTCATCAATAGAATTTATATATAATCTAATCCTTGCTTTCCATATTGCAATCTTATTAAGATTGCAAATAGGAGGTCTAGAGCTTGCATACTCCTTATTTTGTGTCATGATATAATCAAACAATAAGGTAAAATAAGATCTATCAGGATCTGTTGGTTCAGGTGTTAGCCTGTAAAACAACCAACCTGTCTCTGATACCAATTGAAATTGAAGGGATAGATCTAACTTAACATTGGAGGGGGTGAATAGTGTATATTTAAAACTTTAATTTATCTTTTATAGCAGTTTAGAAATTAAGTGATATATACATATATATAGATAGATAATGATCACAACACACAAATACAAAGAAAAGCAATCATAGACGACACATGGAATATTATTATAGTTCCACAATAAATCTGGGTACGTCTATACTTCTATCACCCTGGTAGGAATCCATTACAGGTTTTTGATCAAGTGCCCTGACAATAGAAGATCTATTTTCTAAGGGAGATCTAGCAACCCTTTGAGCTTTTGACCAGGTTCCCAAAAACCAAATCTAAGTCTTTTGATCAGGTGACTTAAGAACCAAGAGTTAACTTTTGAAGGGAGTAATAAACCTATATAGAGTTTAGGAATAAAATAAAAGGAGTTTAGATGTTTGTCTTCTCTTTCAAGTTTCTCTAAGAAGACTTTAGTGGATGTTTTTGCAAAAAGCTCCCCCAGATTTGAATGGGCTTTGTGATCAAGGAAGGTGAACTTTTCTTCAAGGTGTAGGCCTTCTTCAATGTTGTTCTTGTAACACCCCTATCTATAACATGGGATATAACAAAAGGTCCGGTCAGGGCCCCACGCCATATACCACGGACAGCTAGTGGAGTTACGTATTAATACCAAAATACTGCCAAAGGAACACACATCCTAAGTCAGAGCATTTTAGCGGAAGCTTTTTAAAACAGTTATAAGAACCCAAGACACAACATGAATGTCCACTAAAAACTCACAATAGGAATGAGCGTACAAATACACAAAATACTTGTCCTTATGGCCTTACAATAATTTACTTTAAATAATAAATATCTTCAAAACATCGGCACGCAGGCCGACCACACATAAGCATAAAAGTAAACATTGGCTTTTGGCCTTCGAGGGCCGGTTCAGCAACATGGGTGACAGCTGCTACTTGCCACTAGGCTCTTCAGCACCTGCAATCAACATTCCACCGCAACGGTGGCAAACAAAAGCAATGGTCAGCTAAAGATGACCAAATTTAAGCACACTTTACCACAGGCATAGGCACGCACAACCACACACCCCGTGCTCTCAGGTCACGTTCTCGGTGAATCTGGTCCATTCTGTGGCTTCACCACCGCCCCTAGGACGGCAAACAATGCGAGCATTTTAGTCTTTCCGGCCGAAGCCTAAGACTCACCCTCTATGCCAACGGTAAGTGCCACATACCTTAGGTCTCTTTAACCGAACTGCATAGAGCGGGTACGGTTCCACTCAACCCGTTGCTCACACTGCCATGTTAATTTAAGCCATAGGAGTGGGTCAAGCTTCCCCGAGTCCCAAATCGATCATATAGCTTTTACATAACCCAGTTATGTACAAGTTGGCTCCCAGGCCACTAAGATGGCTGAACTACGCATCTGCCCAGTTTTCCGAGTTCACCTCTGGGTTAGTCCCCAAGGCTCCCTATTGTAATCTACCTCGTAGAAAACCCCAAAACAACCATCAGCACGGAGTCTTCTCCGGCTATTCATGCATAAATAAACATCACTAATCCAGACCAACTTGTCCGAGTAGGTGTTGAAGCCAAAATTGACCTCAACGAGAGTTCAAAATAGGGGTGCAGCCAACACCTACTTCTCTCAAGCCTCAATCCTCGATTAGATTCAAAGGTCCCTGGACTGACCCAAAGCCTCAGCAGGGAGGTCCCACCTCACACCCGGAAGATCTCTGAGTGCTTCCCCTCCAAAGCCAAGAGCTGGGCTAGGAGCTCCTCATAAAGCACTGGAAGTTGGAAGATAATGAAAGCTTGCTTTCTAAGGAGCCCTTATGGGTGTATTTATAGACTTTGCTGACCTGAGATTACTGGAATACCCTTAGTTGATCTGCCAATAGCCAAATACCACTGTTTATCCTGAGGGTATAGGGGTAATTTTACCTGAGGGCAATTAGGTCATTTTACCCAAGGCCCTGGGCCCCACTCGGCGAGAGCTCTGAGCCGAGAACCTTCTGTCTAGAGCCTGGCGCAAGCGGTCTCGCATGCTTATAGGTGAGAGCTCCTTTAAGACAGGAGCTTGGCTCTAGCGCAAGCGTTCCTGCGTTGGCTCCGTTCGACGATTGGGCCAGCGATTTCCGTTCGACGATTTGGCTGCGTTCGACGATTTGGCTGTGTTCGACGATTTGGCAGCATTTGACGATTTGGCCAGTGATTGTCTCTTAGATATCTGGAAGGAGAGAGAATAACCAAACTAACAATTCATCAAGGCAAGTATACCTATCGAAATGCAGCTAGGGGACACAAGTGTCGTATTGAAATCCGGGAACAGTTGAGTAAGCTTACTCACACGAAATCTATTATTTTATCGACAGAAAAATAAGGTTTTCTTAAGCTAAATGTACTAAAGGAAGAGAACTACTTGCATGAAAAGATAAAGAGTGCTAAAGAGCGATTAACTTAAGCTTGGTAACAATGAAGGGAAAATGCACTCGATCAGAAATCACCTCGGCAAGAGTGGTTAGAAAAATACGATAAATAAACCTAAGCTAATTAGGGTAAAGGTCTTTGACCGTGGAGGTTCCATGAATATTGACACGCTTCTCTCGAAGGCCGTGCCTAACTGAGTTTAGGAAGGTCCGACCGACTTTCGCCTAAATCGGAGGCCTAAAACTCGCTTTACGCGGTGAACCCCTCTAATGGATTTTACTCCAATCCGGGAGATTTGATCGTCTGCCTCTCTCGAGGGGTGCGAACAACTCCCTTTACTCTTGAGTGCTCATTTCAAACTTTCGGCCTCTCGGCTAGCCCAGAATGAAAGCAAAGGTGGAGAGTATATATCGATAATATACCTCCAACCCGTGATAAATCAAGAGTAATTCAAAGCTAAACCCTAAAAAGAAAAGGTAAGATTCAAAGCATCATAACCTAATCACTCGAACCTCGGATCATTAAGATCGAGTACATGGAGGATTAGTTAATCATGGTGAGGTGGAAGAGGGGGGATGAGTAGAAGAAAAATACTGAAAATGGAGCAGAAACGTAAAAGAAAACAGCAATTTTTATTAATAGAAACAGTGATCTTACAGCTTGAAAACCAGAGATTACAAGAACATGAGAAGGAAACTACACTATCATTAGCATCATACTACAGAAATAAACTAGGAGCTAATACAGGGAAAGCATAAAGCTAGAGCTACGAACTAAAAATGGAAAGACATGCTTAAAAAGTTCAGAAATACAAAGGACAGAACCTCCCCTCTCAAAGCGAAAAGTTGTCCTAAAACCCTGGAGTTGGGCTCTATTTATAGAATTTTTCGGGTCGGGTCACGCCCCCCTGTCACGCCCTAGTCGGGCGTGACCCTGGGGCGTGACACATTCGGTGCGACTTTTTTGGGCAGGAATTGAATTCTGACGGAGTTGTTGCGGTACACGCCCACCGGTCACGCCCTGGTAGGGCGTGACCCTGGGGCGTGTTCTTTGCGGCGTGACTTTGGGAGCTGAAATTGAATGCTGGAGGTGACGGGCGGAATTGCTGAAGTACACGCCCATATGTCACGCCCGGGTCAGGCGTGACCCTGGGGCGTGACACTTTCGGTGCGGCGGTGGAGCGGGAAAGACGAGCGCGCTGCGGCGATTCCTCGGAACCTGGGGACACGCCTATAGTACACGCCCGTGTCGGGTGTGTCATGGGCGTGACCGAGGGCGTGTACACTAAGTTTCCACGGAATGCAGTTTCGGACCAATTGCTTCATTCCTCTGGGTTACACGCCCTAGGTACACGCCCTGGTAGGGCGTGACCTTGGGGCGTGTCACAGCAAAATTCGGCTGAAAGCCGTGAAAACCTGCAAAAAGCAAAAAAAATGCATTAGCGACAAAAATATATACAAAGGGGAATCAAAACAAGTACTTTACAAGACATGATTGCTTTAAAACCCGAAAATATCCTAATAAAATTGACTGCAAACGTATTATCAAATTCCCCCAAGCTTAAGTTTTGCTTGTCCCCAAGCAAAGATATAAAGACAAGCTAATCATAAAAAGTGACTAATTCAAAAGGTTTTAATCATACTCACACAAGTACTATGCGAAATTCTAGGTAGGGAGAATGTAAAACGTAAATCTAAAACAATTATTTAGGTATGGTTTAACTTTTATAAACTTTACTTAATAAAAATAAATCATCCAGAATTTTGACGAAATTCTTTAAATAGATTTAAGTAAGGCAATGAAAATGAAAAGAACGTATTGAGTTATTACTAGATCCAAGCAACGCATTATAATTATATCAATTAAATAACAAAAATCTAAGTTTAAATCCAAAACTAAAACTGATTTACTTTTCTTCTTTTCTTAGTTGTTAAATAAAATTAAAAAAAGGGCGTGAATCAAAAGGACTTAATAGGACCGAAACGTTTGGTTTAGGAATATGAATAGGAGTGGAATTCAAATATAAACATGGAGGCTTAAAAATCACACTAAACCAAAACAACGAGTTTCAAAAAAAAAAATTTATTTTAAACAAAATATGTATAAATAAATTTATTTTTTTCTCTTTATGATTATTTATCTCTCTTTGTTTTTTTTATTATTTTCATTCATTTTTGTTTTTTTTTTTCAATTTATTGCTTTTGAGTACACCTTTTTCAACAATATTTCCACAGATAAGACAAAATTTCCTATCAAACAAAATTAGCGTGATTAGATAGGTAGGAATTTGGGCTTTGGTGAAAATGAAATGGTGTGTGGAGTTATCAAATGAATTTGGAAAAAAGGCTCAAAAGCGGCTAACTAGTGGTAAAAGAGTTTAGGTTGGCAAGAAAGCTCAAACGTAAACAAAAATGGCCTAAATCATTTTCACGCATTTTTTTTTAAATTTATTTAAAACATAGAGTCGATAAATTTCAAAAAGCAAGTTCGAGATAATAAAAGAAGATTGATGAAATTATCTTGAAAATAAAATAATATGTCACTTGGATCGTTCATATCTACTACGTTATTCAAAATATGTTCTTACAAAAATCATCTAAAGACGAAAAGGAAAATAGTGGATGATAAATTTTTAGAGAAAGTAAAGAAAATAAAGAACGGAAAACCATAATAGAAATGCACGGTTTAGAGAAATATTTTACCTTAACATGCTACCGTGAATTAGAAACACAGCATGGCCAACATTTTACTTGTGAAATATGATTAAAAAGAATGATTAGAAAAATTATAATTAACTACGTTGTTTATAAAGAAGTTTGAGAAAAACAAAACATAAACATGGGGTACTTATTGAAATACCAAAATGCAGCTATATATATATAATATTTTGTTTGAAATTTTTTTGAAATTTTGGATTTTTTGGGGATTTTTACAAAACAAAAAGAAAACAAAAAGAAGGAGGAAGTCCTCCCCCAAGCTTAAAATCTACATTGTCCGCAATGGAGAAGGAGGTCGGAGAACGAGAGAAAAGTAAAGTACAGAAATAAAAGACAGAATTGAAAAGCAGGTACTTCCCCGGTTTTATTTTGCAGGGCAAGTTGAGTGATACCGCTCCTCCATGCCTGTGCTGTGGATCTTCATGAAACGTCGTCCGGCGGACTTTGGCATGGAAGCAGAACCGTTGGAGCAGGCGATCGCAGAAGTTTCAGCTTGCCGGAGCCAGTCGGGGCAAAAAGTGTAAAAGAAATGAAACAGAAAAAGATAACTTGGGTTGCCTCCCAAGAGCGCCCTTTGTTTAAAGCGTCGTTTGAGCTCGACGCATCAAAATAAGATTGTCCCAAATATTGTTTTAAAAATAAGTTCGAATAAATGTCAAAGTTTGTGAGTAAAATAATGTTCAGATTAATCAAATGTCAGGACCGGAAAGATAGAGTTAACAGGGTTGAGACTGACATCATCACAGAAATACAGTTTAAGACGCTGACCATTCACTTTGAAAGTACCCTTATCAGGGTGAGAAATTAAAACAGTACCATAAGAAAAGACTTCTAAAACAGTAAAAGGCCCAGACCAACGTGATTTTAATTTACCCGGGAATAAACGTAAACGAGAGTTATAAAGAAGCACTTGGTCGCCTGGCTTAAAGATTTTTGGGTGCCTAAGATGTCGATCGTGTAAACGCTTCGTCCGCTCTTTATAAAGTCTGTTATTTTCATACGCGTAAGAGCGCCACTCGTCGAGTTCGTTAAGTTGAAATTTTCGAAAATCGCCGACAGAGTGGGGATCGAAGTTTAAAAATCGCAAGGCCCAAAAGGCGCGGTGTTCTAACTCTACGGGTAAATGACACGATTTTCCATAAACCAACCGATATGGCGTACAGCCGAGGGCGGTTTTGTACGCTGTTCGGTAGGCCCATAGAGCATCGTCTAATTTGGCGGACCAGTCTTTTCTAGATGTTGAAACAGTCTTTTCTAAAATTCTTTTTATTTCTCTATTCACTACTTCGACTTGTCCGTTAGTTTGGGGGTGGTAGGCAGTGGAAAGCTTATGAGTAACGCCATATTTAGTTAGGATTTTTGAAAATTGTGCGTTACAGAAATGGGAACCCCTATCACTAACGATAGCGCGCGGCGTACCGAATCGAGAAAATAATTTTTTGAGGAAATTAACTACGACTCGGGCGTCATTCGTAGGAAGAGCTTGGGCTTCGGCCCAACGTGAAACATAATCAACGGCAACTAAAATATACTTATTCCCGAAGCTAGAAGGAAAAGGACCAACAAAATCAATCCCCCAGAGGTCGAAAACTTCGCACTCTAGAAAATAATTTTGTGGCATTTCATTTTTATTCGAAATATTCCCCGACCGTTGGCAACTATCACACCTACTCACAAAGGCATGCGCGTCTTTAAACAGGCTGGGCCAGTAAAAACCCGCGCTTAACACTTTGTGAGCGGTGCGAGCAGCTTGATAGTGCCCACCTGTCGGTCCTTCATGCAAATGTTTAATAATATCTAATCCTTCATCCAAGGAAACACACCTCCTGATCACTTGGTCTGCACAGACTTTAAAAAGATGCGGGTCCTCCCAAAAGTAGTTCTTCAGCTCAGAAAAGAATTTCTTCTTTTGCTGAGATGAAAACTCTTTTGGGAGCACACGGGCCACTAGATAGTTGGCGATGCGGGCAAACCAAGGAGAAGTAGATGTGTTAATTACGAAAAGCTTCTCATCAGGAAATAGTAATGAAAAGAATTTTCATCTAATTGTTCTATAAACGGGTTGTCTAGGCGCGAAAGGTGGTCGGCGGCCAAGTTCTCGGCACCTCGCTTATCACGGATCTCTAAGTCAAACTCCTGGAGGAGTAAGACCCAGCGAATCAAGCGAGGCTTGGCATCCGTTTTAGAGAGAAGATATTTGAGGGCCGAGTGGTCCGTAAAAACAATAATTTTCGAAAGAGTAATATAAGGGCGAAATTTGTCAAATGCGAATACTACAGCTAAGAGCTCCTTCTCGGTTGTGGTGTAATTTTCCTGTGCAGATGTGAGAGTTTTACTAGCGTAATAAATGGGGTGGAAGTTTTTGGAAATACGTTGACCTAGTACGGCTCCCACCGCATAACTACTCGCATCACACATTATTTCAAATGGAAGATCCCACACCGGAGCTATCATGATTGGCGCATTAACTAATTTTTCTTTTATTAAATTGAAGGCAGCTAGACAGAGGTCATCAAAGATGAATGGGGCGTCTTTTTCTAAGAGATGGGTAAGGGGCTTGGTGATTTTGGAAAAGTCCTTTATGAAGCGGCGGTAGAAACCCGCATGACCCAGGAAACTTCTTATGGCTTTATGTTCGTAGGTGGCGGCAGTTTCTCGATAACTTCTATTTTCGCAACGTCTACTTCAATACCCCTTTCAGAAATTTTATGTCCCAAAACTAACCCTTCCCTTACCATAAAATGACATTTTTCCCAATTTAAGGCGAGGTTAGTTTCTTCGCATCGCTCTAAGACTTTTTCAAGGTTCTCTAAGCAACTATCGAAGGAATTCCCGAAGACGGAGAAATCATCCATGAAGACTTCCATAATGCTTTCTACGTACTTGTCAAAGATGGCGAGCATACATCGTTGGAATGTAGCCGGCGCATTGCACAATCCAAACGGCATTCTTCGGTAGGCGAAGGTGCCGAAGGGACAAGTAAACGTAGTTTTCTCCTGGTCCTCGGGGGAGATGGGGATTTGAAGATACCCCGAGAGGCCATCGAGAAAACAATAAAAGCTATGTCCGGAAAGTCGTTCTAAAATTTGATCAATGAACGGCAAGGGGAAGTGATCCTTGCGGGTGGCGTCATTCAACTTACGGTAATCTATACACATTCGCCATCCGGTCACCGTCCGAGTCGGGATTAATTCATTATTTTCATTACTTACGACCGTTATCCCTCCCTTCTTTGGTACTACCTGTACTGGGCTAACCCACTTACTGTCGGATATAGGATAGATAATTCCTGCGTCTAACAATTTCATAACCTCGCCCTTAACTACGTCTTTCATGTTTGGGTTTATACGGCGCTGAGGTTGTATAGAGTTACGAGAATTATCTTCCATTAAGATTTTATGAGTGCAGAAAGATGGGCTTATGCCCTTGATATCAGATATCTGCCAAGCAATAGCTTGGCGATGCTTTTGTAAAATTGAAAGAAGTTTATTCTTTTGTGCATCCGTGAGGTAGGCCGAAATTATGACAGGCAGCTTAGAGTCCTTTTCTAAGAAAGCGTATTGAAGGTGCTCTGGTAGTTCTTTCAGTTCCAAGGTAGGGGGGTCATCATACGAGGTCTTGGAAATTTGTTCTTTTTCAAAAACTATGTCCTCATACACTTTTTTATATGTAAAATTAAAAGGGGTGTTGCTAGCGGCCATGGAGGCTTCGTGCAGCGATTCAGTTGGAAAAGTAGAAGAGGAACAGAAATCATTAAATTCTTTTTCAAAATCAGAGGGGCGAGTGGAGGATTCTTCACTTATGTGTAGAGATTCAGTTGGAAGAGTAGGAGAGGAACAAAAATTGGAAAATTCTTTGTCAAAATCAGAGGTGGGAGAGAAGAATTCTTCACTTATGGTATCCATGAAAAAACAGGAGTCATCATTAGCTAGTGTGTTCTTCATCGAGGGGGTGATAGAGAAAGTTACCTCATCGTCGCCCACTCGAAGGAAGAGCTTACCATTGCTTACATCAATGATAGCTCGGGAGGTGGCAAGGAAGGGTCGGCCAAGGATCAGGGGAACCTCGACGTCTTCTTCGATGTCTAAAATGACAAAGTCCACCGGGAAGATGAACTTGTCAACTTTGACTAGGACGTCCTCCACTATTCCTAACGGGTATTTGACTGACCTGTCGGCTAGCTGGATACTCATGCGTGTGGGGTTGAGACTACCAATTCCTAACTTTTTAAACAACGAGAGGGGCATAAGATTAATACTCGCACCTAAGTCGGCTAAAGCGTGTTTGACAAAGAGATCACCGAAGACACACGGGATAGAGAAACTACCCGGGTCACTGATTTTTTTCGGTAATCCGTTTGTCAAAACCGCCGAGCACGCGGCATTTAACGTGACATGAGAAAGGTTCTCTAACTTCTTCTTGTTAGTTAGGAGGTCCTTAAGGTATTTTGCGTACTTCGGCATCTGGGATATGGCTTCGTGGAAAGGCAGATTTACGTGGATTTGCTTAAACATTTCCAAAAAACGGGTGTATTGATCATCCTGTCGTTGTTTATTAAGTTCGGAAGGGTATGGCGGGGATGGATTATTTTTAAAGGTGGGTGGTGGAGTGAATTCTTTTTCTACGATAGGGGTGATAATTTCTTCGGCAGAGGATGGAATTTTTAAAAGGGGAACGGAGCTTTGATTTTCAAAAACGGGAGCGGAGCTTTGATTTTTAAAAACGGGAGCGGAGCTTGCCTCGGGTTCTTCACTTACCATACCAGGAACTTTCTTCCCACTCCGAAGAGTTATAGCTTTCGCTTGCTCTCTCGGGTTGGGCTCGGTATTGGAAGGAAGAGACCCTACGGGTCGCTCAGAAATCATTTTAGCGAGCTGTCCTACCTGATTTTCTAAGTTTTTAACACTTCCGGTTAAGGTCCTAATCGTAGCGTCATTAGCATTCATGTATTTTGAAAACACTTCCTCCAAATTTGGAGGTTTTGGAAAACTTTGAGGAGGAGGTGGTGGTGGAGCAGAAAAATCACTTTGCGGTGGCGGGCGCACAGCATTCGATGGATTGCTCCACGAAAAATTCGGATGATTTCTTAACGCAGGATTATAACTATTCGGAAAATTAAAACCAGGAGGATGATAATTCGCAGCAGAAAAATTATTAAAAGCAGTTCTAGGCATATTATTTACATAATCCAAATGTTCAGCGGGAGGAGTTGCAGATTCCCATACCTGAGGGGCGGAGGCAGCAGTCATCTCCGTAATTTTTTTGCTTAATATTTCAACTTGCAGTGCGAGTTGTGAGACGTTGTCCACTTCAAAGAGACCTGCAGGTTTGTTTGGGCGGGACCTAGGCACATTCCACTGGTAAGTGTTCATGGCCATGTCTTCAAACAGCTCAAGAGCTGCTTCCGGGGTCTTATGGTTTAAAGTACCGCCAGAAGCTGCGTCTATCATTTGCTTCGTGCTTTGATTTAGCCCATTATAAAACGTCTGCACCTGCAACCATACAGGCAGAGCGTGATGTGGGCATCGTCTTAATAATTCTTTAAATCTTTCCCAGGTTTCATAAAGGGTCTCTGAGTCTATTTGTCCAAAGGCAGAAATGTCATTCCTAAGTTTAGCAGTTTTAGCAGGCGGAAAATACTTGGCCAAAAATTTTTCAGTTAATTGCGTCCAAGTAGTTATGCTATTTTTAGGAAGGGTGTTCAGCCACTGCTTAGCCTTAATTCTAAGAGAGAAAGGAAATAATCTTAGCCTAATAGCATCATTTGTGACACCATTTATCTTGAAGGTGTCACAAATCTCAAGAAAGCTGGCTATGTGTGCGTTCGGGTCTTCATCTTGAAGCCCGTCAAATTGCACATACTGCTGCACCATTTGAATTATGCTAGGCTTTAGTTCAAAATTATTATTATTTATTGCAGGGCGAACTATACAGTTTCTGTACCCTCGAGATTTGGTCGTGCATAATAGGACATAGGCCTTTGCACGACTTCCTCCACGTTGGGTTCTGCCATTCTTAAGGTAGAAAATGACTCGGAATCCTCAACCGACACTTGGGTAGTAGGGCCTTGAAATTGCGATCTTCTCCAAAGAGTATGCTCAATTTCGTGGTCCAGGTCCAAAGTAACCGACAGACTTCCGCGGGTCATACACTAGAAGAAGAGAGGAGAAGCAAGACTAAAAAGTAAAAGAGCTAATGAAGTTGGAAAAATTTTTTGAAATTGATTTTTTTATGTTTTAACTCCCGAACTTCCCAAGGGCTACCCGGTGAAGGGTTCGCAAGGTACTAGACAAGATAGTGGCATTTAGAGCCACTTTGCCCTTTTCGAGAGAGTTAGGTGGTGTAGAAAATTTTGTGATGTGGGTTTCTATTACGAATGCGGTAATTAAAATCCAGCCATTTATCTCTGTGCGAGTAGGCGGAAATTAAAAGCTATACTCACGCACTCGACAGAAAATTAAAACACACCCACTCGACAGAAAGTAAACACACTCTACTGAAATAAAGCCTGCCAATTAACTCAAGTGAGTAGGCGGAAAAATAAAATACGCACACTTGCTTGAAATAAATCCAGCCAATTAACTCAAGTGAGTAGGCGGAAAAATAAAATACGCACACTCTACTGAAATAAATCCAGCCAATTAACTCAAGTGAGTAGGCGGAAAAATTAAAAATACGCACACTTAACAAAATCCAGCCAATTAACTCAAGTGAGTAGGCGGAAAAAATTTAAGAAGGAGGCTGAGAAAGAGAAGTGATAAAATTAATATATTCGCGTTTTCAATTTATCAACAAGCGTTGCTTCCCCGGCAACGACGCCAAAAACTTGATTGTCTCTTAGATATCTGCAAGGAGAAAGAATAACCAAACTAACAATTCATCAAGGCAAGTATACCTATCGAAATGCAGCTAGGGGACACAAGTGTCGTATTGAAATCCGGGAACAGTTGAGTAAGCTTACTCACACGAAATCTATTATTTTATCGACGGAAAAATAAGGTTTTCTTAAGCTAAATGTACTAAAGGAAGAGAACTACTTGCATGAAAAGATAAAGAGAGCTAAAGAGCGATTAACTTAAGCTTGGTAACAATGAAGGGAAAATGCACTCGATCAGAAATCACCTCGGCAAGAGTGGTTAGAAAAATACGATAAATAAACCTAAGCTAATTAGGGTAAAGGTCTTTGACCGTGGAGGTTCCATGAATATTGACACGCTTCTCTCGAAGGCCGTGCCTAACTGAGTTTAGGAAGGTCCGACCGACTTTCGCCTAAATCGGAGGCCTAAAACTCGCTTTACGCGGTGAACCCCTCTAATGGATTTTACTCCAATCCGGGAGATTTGATCGTCTGCCTCTCTCGAGGGGTGCGAACAACTCCCTTTACTCTTGAGTGCTCATTTCAAACTTTCGGCCTCTCGGCTAGCCCAGAATGAAAGTAAAGGTGGAGAGTATATATCGATAATATACCTCCAACCCGTGATAAATCAAGAGTAATTCAAAGCTAAACCCTAAAAAGAAAAGGTAAGATTCAAAGCATCATAACCTAATCACTCGAACCTCGGATCATTAAGATCGAGTACATGGAGGATTAGTTAATCATGGCGAGGTGGAAGAGGGGGATGAGTAGAAGAAAAATACTGAAAATGGAGCAGAAACGTAAAAGAAAACAGCAATTTTTATTAATAGAAACAGTGATCTTACAGCTTGAAAACCAGAGATTACAAGAATATGAGAAGGAAACTACACTATCATTAGCATCATACTACAGAAATAAACTAGGAGCTAATACAGGGAAAGCATTAAGCTAGAGCTATGAACTAAAAATGGAAAGACATGCTTAAAAAGTTCAGAAATACAAAGGACAGAACCTCCCCTCTCAAAGCAAAAAGTTGTCCTAAAACCCCTAGAGTTGGGCTCTATTTATAGAATTTTTCGGGTCGGGTCACGCCCCCCTGTCACGCCCTGGTCGGGCGTGACCCTGGGGCGTGACACATTCGGCGCGACTTTTTCGGGCAGGAATTGAATTCTGACGGAGTTGTTGCGGTACATGCCCACCGGTCACGCCCTGGTAGGGCGTGACCCTGGGGCGTGTTCTTTGCGGTGTGACTTTGGGAGCTGAAATTGAATGCTGGAGGTGACGGGCGGAATTGCTGAAGTACACGCCCATATGTCACGCCCGGGTCAGGCGTGACCCTGGGGCGTGACACTTTCGGTGCGGCGGTGGAGCGGGAAAGACGAGCGCGCTGCGGCGATTCCTCGGAACCTGGGGACACGCCTATAGTACACGCCCGTGTCGGGTGTGTCACAGGCGTGACCGAGGGCGTGTACACTAAGTTTCCACGGAATGCAGTTTCAGACCAATTGCTTCATTCCTCTGGGTTACACACCCTAGGTACATGCCCTGGTAGGGCGTGACCTTGGGGTGTGTCACAGCAAAATTCGGCTGAAAGCCGTGAAAACCTGCAAAAAGCAGAAAAAATTCATTAGCGACAAAAATATATACAAAGGTGAATCAAAACAAGTACTTTACAAGACATGATTGGCTTTAAAACCCCAAAAATATCCTAATAAAATTGACTGCAAACGTATTATCAGCCAGATAGCTCCGTTCGACGATTTGGCTGCGTTCGACGATTTGGCTGCGTTCGACGATTTGGCTGCGGTCGATGATTTGGATGCGGTCGACGATCTTGGTTCGACGATCGTCGAGAGCGGGGCGCTTTGTAGGCGAGAGATCCTTTAAGACAGGAGCTTGGTGTTAGCGTAAGCGTTCCTGCCTACTTGGGCAAGAACTTCTTTAGATCAGAAACTCCTCTGGCTAGCCTAATTGTGACCGTTGGTACCTCCTGGTCTGACTCAGCGAATATGAGGTTGTACAGAATCCCCACTCTTTTTGAGCTAGCTCTGCGCTCGAAAAGACACATCCAACTCGTAAATATTCGCTGAGCACGTGTCAACATCAGAGAATATTTTGGTGGGTCGTACCGTGGCTATATATATATGTGCTGATAGACGGTTATAATTCTGCCCTCGAATTGTCATTCTTCGTCTGAGTTCTCGCCTCCTATCGCGATGCCTTCCAAGCACACCGACAAACCGCTTCCGGAGGATCTTCAAGACCGCATCGATGCGGCATAGGCATGAGCCAAGGCTAACAACGCCTTGGTTGCCCCCTGGTTGGCGAGAAAGTCGTCAGCCGCTGAGCCTTCTCAGCCCAAGAAGAAAAAGAAAAAGGTGAAGGCGGTCCAGCAAGACCTGCCCCATGAGAATAGGAGCCCGCCTACCCCGACACCAAGCCGCGCGGATGATCCCTCTCTGCAGAAGGTATGTCCGACTCGCTGATCATTGAAACTACTAGTTGCTTATGCAGGAGGACTTGTAGCTGACACGATACTCCTCGCAGGAAATGGTTCACGACGTCGTCAGGTCCCCGCAGGAACCTTTAGATCCATCATACCGTACTCCTGAGGATCAGCCACGGGTCTCGGAGGTCGCTCCTCCGCCCGACTCCTCGATAACTGTAGGTATCTTTTCCACTCTCGCTCTTAACTCAAATCTCAGGACGCTGAATTGTCTTCCCGCATCCCCAGCTTCCGCCCAGCCGGGTCTCGCTACCTAGGATAATGAAGTAAGGGCCGCAAATCGGCCTGCCCCCGCGGTTGATTCCTCCCTACCGGCGGGAGGAATGGCTGTCGAATCTTCCGCAGCTCCACAAGATGCCAGCCATCCCACGGGAGAGGAGACCTCCCCCCTGCTTCCGGCCAAGCCGGGATCACCACTCTCAAAATCCTCCACCCGGGAAAAGGGAAGCCGATCCACCTACTCTTTGGAATTGAGGCGGGGGCTGGGCCTTCTCGTATGTCGTCGACCGGGGTCTCTCGCCATACTGCAGGTATGCGGTATGTTTATCACTATTATCACTTATTTCTTGCCATGACTGTGGAATTCTTTTGCCAGGGGATCTGGGCTCGCAGTCGGGAGCTGACGCAGAGGAAGAAGAAGATGAAGAGGACGAAGACAGAGAGGGGGAGGACAACGAGAGCTCCCCCTTCCCTTCATCTGATGAGAAGGAGGAGATCTTGATCAGTGCCGGGAGCGCTAAGAGGCGGGGGAATAGGGTTGTCGCCGTCCTGTCGAAGCTTATACAGTGGGAGCGGGCCCATGACTCTGTAGTGAGAGAGTTCCGCCAATCGGTGGAGAAAAGGCTGGAGGCTCTAGAGCGAGACTATTTCATCGGCGAGACGGATCGGCCGGGTGGGTCAACTGTCGGGTCCTCTCCTGAAAGATGGATCGCGCGGATCAGAGACCTGTCTCGCCGGATCAATATAGGATGCACCGTCTTATCGTCCTACTTCGACCCGCAAGCGCCACCGAGGACCAGGCAGCGGGAGCGAGGACGATGGCGGTGGGAACCCTACTGATTCACGATATCTCGCCCTTCCTTGCCCCCGACCTTCCCCTTCCCCAATGTACCCCGTTGTTTTTATGAGTCTGTAACTCCTGACTTTGCTATTATTATTACCTTTTATTCAGCTCTCGCTCGGCGAGAGTAACTCCTGACTGTTATTGTTATTATTATTTTTTATTCAGCTCTCACTCGGCGAGAGTAACCCTGCTTCAGCTTATTTTACTTGTCGCGTGTCATCTCGTAATGCTTGCGCTAATCATCTGTCAGCCAGTCACTTTCAAACTTGGGCGGGAAAACGAAGCACCGCCGACTTAGGGCGTGACGGCTGTACCGCCGCCGCTTTTTTGAAAACAGTCATGATGATCATGGTTCTCTATAAATAGAGAAGTTCACCTACCATATTCATTTCTCCAATCCAAATCCTCTCTTTTCTCTTGTCGCTCTCACTGTTTGCCAAAAGCTCCTGCCTGCTTCCGCCTCCTCCTCTCGTTCTCCCTGTTCTCGCTGTTCTCGCTGTTCTCGCTTCTCCTCTGAAGACCTCGCCTACAACCTATTAAACACGATGCCGGGCGGAAGCGAGGGACGTTCGAATTGCGCGAAGCCTTTCAGAAGAATCTGTTATCCTCCTACAGCTTGACCCTGGAGGAGTTCCAGCTGACCCAAACTCGCTATGTTCCCGCCGGCTTCACCGCGTGGAACCACGACAACCACGATAAGGTAAATAGCTCGGGTAAGGGGGAGCTCACCATCCCCCTTTAGCACTTTGAGGTGTGCTTCCGCCTCCCGCTGTGGCCCGAGATGCGCCAGTCCCTCTGGTATTACGGAGTGGTTTCCGCGCAGCTGAATCCAAACTCGGTCGCGATTCTGGTGGCCTTCAACTGCTATATGTGATCCGAGAGGATCGAGTTCAGCCTTCCTATCTTTCGGAAGCTGTTCACTTTCCGCGCCAAGGGAGGTGTGGTCTTCTTTTCAGGGCTGCTGCTCAAGACCATCGGTGTCGCCAACAAGCACCACCACTGTGGCGAGAGGTTCGTCTTCGTTTCCGGTGATTTCGGGAATGTGCCTCTCGTGCCCATTCAATATGAGGACGCCACTTATAAGCCTCCCTCCTTGGGCTCGCGCGAGAGCGCCCTCCTTGAGTTCTTCGGAACCAAGGACTTCGACATCCAATTCCTCCTGCGAGACGTTGATTCACTCCTCCCCGTGCCTCCGGGCGAAGGTACGGTCTCACCTTTGCCTCACTATTCCCTTCTTATTTAAGATTAGAATTGAGTGCTGTCGCTTTCGCAGGAGAGCGCGAGATCCCCCTACACCAACCCTTCAACGAGGCTCGCGCTGCCGAGAGCCAATCTGTGAGAGACCCGCTGGCTCTCGCAAAGGCTACAGCTCAACCTTGCTGGGATGAGCCGGCCCCGCTTCGCTCGACTGGCGCCGGGAAGCGAAAGCTCGGTGCCCCTCTGCCCCCACCTCTCAAGAGGCCCAAGATCACTGATGCCGAGAAGGGTAAAGCCGTTGTGGTGCCGCCATCCCAACCTCTCGCTGCAGGCCGCTCCTTTGAAGAGAGCTTGCAGTTCGTCAGTGAGATCGTGGCTACTAGGGGTGGCGCTGAGGCACCTGCCGAGAACCTCCCGGCCCCTGGTGGAGCAGATGGCGGTGGAGTCGCCGCTGAGACCTCCGCTCAGTCCCCTCCTGGAGAGGTGCCGCGAGGTCACCTCAATTTTGGTCTCGGCCAAAGTGCCTTGACGCAGAAAACAAACCGCTGCTTCACTGGGACCCTGATACCAACAGGGTCTCAATCTCATCTCTTCTCCCCAGCTGGGCGGAGCGAGATGAGGTCACCAGCGAGGCCTTCTCCCTGGGCTACGGCCTCTACAGTCGGGAGAACGCCAGTGTCTATGACAGGATGACCACCAGGATCCTGGCTTATGACTCCACCCGGGCTCTGATGCGCGGGATGGAGCTTGCGCATATGTGTGCTCGCCGGAGCATCACCATCGACCGCAACTTCCAGGATATATTCAAGGCCAGGGAGGGCGCGATGGCTGAGGCGGCTACCTTGAAGAAGGAACTGGTAAACTCCAAGCAACAGTTGTCTTCGTGTCGGGCGGAAGAGGTAAGCGAGACCTTTCACGGCACTCGCTCTCGCCACTACAGATTTTAACTTCATTTTTTTCCTTTTGTGCTAACCTCTCGCTATACAGGATTCCACTCAAGCCGTGGCACTTCGTGCAGAGCTGGCCCAGGTGCGATAAGAGAACGTCCTGTTGAGGGACCAGATCCTGCTCCTAGAGGCGAATGCGCCCCCTACCTTGGATGAAAGGTTGAAGAGCCGCTACTACTCCATCTACGACATCGACGAGCTCCTCCAGGCCAATGCGCAAGACATAGTCAGGCATACTCTGGAGACGCTGCGGGATGTCGGTTGCTTGGATGGGAGGGGCAAGACCATTACTGCTCATCAGCTCGTCCCCTGGCTCTTTGAGCCTGTCCCGAAGCCCCCAGGCGCGCCTGATTCCACGCCTTCGGATGTCTTGAAATCCCCTGTCATGGGTGGCGAGACATCCGGGGAGAGCTCAGGCGAGAGCTCCAGCGGGAGTTCAAGCGGGAGCTCTGAGGGGTACAGCTTGTCTCCCTGAGAGGCCCCCCTTTTCTTTTCTTTTCTTTTTGTTGTACTGAGCGAGAATGCTCTAGATCTGTAACTATATATAAAATACATTGTAAATATTCTGTTCATGCCATTCTCTTTAGTGCAAATGTGCTTGACATAATTATTATGACCGAGTGCTTCTTAAGTATGCTTCCGCCGAGGCCCTTGGCCTCCCTAGGGTAGTCTCACTTAGTGACGGATAGGCGGGAACCTGTCGAGAGAGCCCAGGGCTTGGATGTTTTTTTTCCCGCGTTCTGTAGAAAACCGTCTACCGGGAACATGGCTCGCGGGCCCTTTAAGACGAGGTCGTCCCCCTTTAGCTTGCACGAACTGTTCGAAGCATTTGCCTAACGCTTCCCCCTATCCAAGGATACTGCCAGGAGTCTTCTCGCCGAGAGCTTACTTTGGTGAGATCTCCTTGGCGAGGACTTCCCTGCCGAGATCTTCTTTGGTTGAGGCCTCTCTTGCCTGAAGGGGCCTTGCCTCTTTTCATTCCGCATTCCGGGTGCGTTTATTGCTTTTCTCAAAGCATCCGAGTCGGAGTGTCTCCTACGATCAAAAACTTCCCTCCCCCAGGCGAGCCCTCAGGCCTGCCAGGCTAACGAGAGCCTACACAGCGGGTCTACCTGGAGCCGAGCCGAGCTCGGGACGCTGATGAAGTTACCAGACTAAACCTATCCCCCATAGGAGATCCTTCGAACCTGCCAGCTAGATGAGAGCCTGCGCAGCGGGTCTACCTGGGGCCGAGCCGAGCTCGGGGTGCCAATGAAGTTCTCAAACCAAACCTATCCCCCACAGGCAAACCTTCGGACCTGCCAGCTAGATGAGAGCCTGCGCAGCGGGTCTACCTGGGGCCGAGCCGAGCTCGGGGTGCCGATGGAGTTTCTCAAACCAAACCTATCCCCACTGGCGAGCCTTCAGACCTGCCATCTAGATGAGAGCCTGCGCAGCGGGTCTACCAGGGGCCAAGCCGAGCTCGGGGTGCCGATGAAGTTCTCAATCCAAACCTATCCCCCACAGGAGAGCCTTCAGACCTGCCAGCTAGATGGGAGCCAGCGGAGCGGGTCTACCTGGGGCCGAGCTGAGCTCGGGGTGCCGATGAAGTTCTCAAACCAAACCTATCCCCCATAGGAGAGCCTTCGGAACTGCCAGCTAGCTGAGATCCTGCGCAGCGGGTCTACCTGGGGCCAAGCCGAGCTCGGGGTGCCGATGAAGTTCTCAAACCAAACCTATACCCCACAGGACATGCCAGCTAGATGAAAGCCTGCGCAGCGGGTCTACCTGGGGCCGAGCCGAGCTCGGGGTATTACAAAACACATAATTACGTCATATTATAAAAAATTTCACAATAGTCTAGAGAAAATCAAGTCAACTGATGCAGTATAATAAGTTTAATTTCGAGATACAAAATTACAACCTTCTCATTTCATGGGTAGAAGCGTTTCAGGTCATCGCCGCTCCAGGTGTGGCTTAAGGCCCTCCCCTCCATATCCTGATGGTAGTAACCTCCTGTTCCAAGGACTTCCTTCACTATATACGGTCCTTCCCAGTTCAGGTTGAGCTTGCCCACGGGAGCCGACCTTCCTGCCGCGTCAACCTTTCTCAGCACCAGATCTCCTTCAGTAAACTGCTTGACCCTGATATGCTTATCAAAATACTTAACCATCTGCCGCTTGATCTCTTCTTGCCTGATAGCTGCCACATCCCGCAGTTCTTCCATCGTGTCTAGTGAAAGGTGTAGCCCCTCTTCATTCTCCAACCTCCAAGTCTCATCTCCTTCTCCCGTGGCTATGACCCACGGGGACCGAACCTCGAACTCCACTGGTAGGACCGCCTCACACCCATGAGAAAGCTTGAAGGGGGTCTCACCGGTGGCCGTGTTCGGGGTCATTCGCAAGGCCCATAGGACCGAGGGGAGCTGCTCCACCCAATTTCCTTTTAAGTTCTCCACCTTTTTGAGCAGGTTTACAATGATTTTGTTTGCCGCTTCCACCTGGCTGTTGCTCTGGGGGTGGTGGACAGAGGCAAATCTGAGGTCGATCCCCAATTAGGCACATAAGCTGATGAACTCTTCACTGGCAAACTGGGGACCGTTATCACTATCGCTTGAGGCAACCCGTGTCTGCATATGATTTCCCCCCAGATGAAGATCCTTATGACTTGCGAGGTAACCTTGGCCAAGGCCTTAACCTCCAGCCACTTTGAGAAATAATCGACCATGACCACGAGGAACCTCCTCTATCCACTAACCGGAGGAAAAGGTCCAACTAAATCCATCCCCCAGATGGCGAACAGCCACAGTGTCGTGATGCTTCAGAGCCATTGAGCTGCCAAGAGCTGAAGGGGGGCGCAGAGCTGACATTTTTGACACCTTCTCGCAAACTCCGTGGTATCCTTCCTTAGGTGGGCCAGAAGTACCCCTGCCTGACCACCCTTGCCTCCAACATCCTCCCTCCAGAATGACTGCTACACTCGCCCGAGTTCACCTCTCCCAAGATCCTTGGGATCTCTTCATTGGTCACACATCTAGCTAGAAGTCCTAACAACATCTTACGATGCAGGCCCCCTTCTATCATTAGGTAGTGAGCTGCCTTGTGCCTGAAGCTTTTCACGTCCTTGGTCCCCTCAGGAAGTTCACCGGTGGTTAGGAAGGTCACCAATGGATCCATCCACGATGGTCGCCGATCCACCACCATCAACTCTCCTTCCTCGATAGCCGGTCGAAATAGCTCCATCAAGGTACCTCCTCCCCGAGGTCCAAACTTAGCCAATCGATCGACAGCTATACTTTCTTCCCTTGGAACATGTTGGATTGAGAACGACCGGAACCCACCGATGATCGCCCGTTCCTTTGAGTGGTATTTTATGAGGGTAGGCTCCCGAGCTTCAAACTCTCCTCGGATTTGCGACGCTACTACTATTGAGTCGGTGAATTCCTCCACATCATGAATCTCAAGCTCCTTTGCCAAGCGAAGGCCGGCGATCACGACCTCATACTCCGCTTGGTTGTTGGTTAATGGAAAATGGTAAGCCACCGCCTGCTCTATCGCGACTCCCTGGGGGCTGATCAACACCACTCCTCCCCCGAGGGAATGTTTTCCCGAGGCCCCATCGACCATCATCTTCCACGCTTCTTGTGGATTCTACTCTCCCTCCTCGACTTCAACAACATAATCTGTTAGGAAGTCCGCCACTGCTTGCGCCTTGATGGAGAGTCTCAGAACAAAAGAAATGTCGAACTCTCTTAGTTCAATAGACCACTTAGCAAGTCTTCCCGAGTGCTCTACTCCTTCAAAGATCTTGCGAAGAGGATGGTCGGTTACCACCCTAATCGAATATGCTTGAAAGTATGGCCGGAGTTTCCTTGTTGAGATGACCAAAGCGTAAGCCAACTTTTCCAGGATGGGGTAGCGGAGCTCTGCCTTCTTTAAGATCCAGCTGACGTAATTGATCGGCAGTTACTTCTTTCCTTCCTCCCTCACTAGGACGGAGCTCACCGCCTCCGCTCTGACTCCAAGGTATAAGGTCATGTCCTCCCCTTATTTTGGGCTCTGAAGCAGAGGAGCCTGAGAGAGCTGTCTCTTCAGCCCTTGGAAGGCTTATTCACACTCAGCAGTCCACTCAAACCTCTGGTTCCCTCGCAGCACCTTAAAGAATGAAGAACACTTGTCTCCTGACCTGGAGAGGAACCTGATCAGCCCAGCCAGCTTGTCTGTCAAGCACTGGACCTCTTTGGCATCCCGAGGTGACTCCAAATCCAGGATGGCCTTTACCTTGTCCGGGTGAGGTTCCACCCCTGCCGGAGTCAAGAGATGCCCAAGGAACTTCCCGCGGCTGGCCCCGAAGACACACTTCAAGGGGTTTAGCCTCATCTTGAACCTCCTCAGGGTGACGAACGTCTCTTCTAGATCTTTCAGGTGCGAATCCACGCACTTGCTCTTGATCATTAGGTCGTCGACATAAACCTCCAATTTTCTCCCCCTTTGATCCCGGAAGACCCAATCCATCATGCGTTGGTATGTATCCCCTGCGTTCTTCAAACCAAAGGGCATCATTTTATAACTGAAGCACCACTCCCTCGTGATGAAGGAAACATCCTTGACGTCGGGAGGGTGCATCCGGATCTGGTGATAACCTGAAAAAGCATCCAAAAAGCTCATAATAGAAAAACAGATGGCTGAGTCAACCAGCGCGTCGATCCGAGGTAGGGGGTAGCAATCCTTAGGGCATGATTTATTTAACAAAGAAAAATCAATACACATTCTCCATTTACCACCCCCTTTTTTAAACATTACCACATTGGAGATCCAGCCTGGATACTGGATCTCTGAGATGAAGCCGGCCTCCAGGAGCTTCCTGACCTCTTCGCGGATAGGCTCCTCCAGCAAGGTGGCGATGGCTCTCAACTTTTGGCGTATGGGGCGAGTGTGGGAATCTAGGTTCAGGCGATGGCAAGACACGTTCACGTCGATGCCCGGTATGTCTGCCGCGCTCCAAGCGAAGATGTCGATGTTGCTTTGAATGCAGGCCCGCACTCGCTCCCGGGCCTCGGGACTCAAGCCCTCGCTGACCCGCACCCTTTGCACCTGCCCTGCGCTGGTGAAGACCTCCATCTCCACCACTTCCTTGGCCGGCTCCAGCCGTGTCTATTCCCAGCCGACCCTTTCTTCTTTGTTAAAATTCAACAAACCGCAGACGCCCCCTTGGATACCCTGTTGAAAACTCAACAAACCGAAGGAGAATACGCCCACTTATAATGTTGAAAGTTTTCCCGGATCGTGGAGTTAGCAGGGGTTATCTCAACAAAGCAGTAACAACCAGCAACACATGCAGCACAAGCTTCTTTATTGATCAAGAGCAAACTTCTTTACAAGGCGAGACATACATGGCGAGACATGCTTCACCAAAATCCAACACCGGGAGAGCAGAGACAGTTACAAAGACAAGAACAAAAAAACAAGCCGCGCGGACTCAATCAACAAGCCGCCGACCTACTGCTGTGGAGTCCGCTCAGTCCGCCAGGTCGCCAGACCGCAACCCAAGCCGCGCGGACTCACCCTTATTCCAATGCTTAGCTCTTCACCGCCGATCTGTACGCCGACAGACTGCACAAGCTAAGTCACCGAATGGAACAGTCCGCCTGAAGCAGGCGACTTCCTGAACCCCGAACCAAGTCGCCAAAGAGAAGACCGCCTGGTCGCTATCCGCGACCTGCTGTTTACCGCCTGTTGCTTAACCACAGAGTCCGCACTGTCCCTGACCGCAATCAGAGCCAAGTCCTGGCTTTCCAGCGCTATCTGCACAACCTGCACAGCACAACCGGGTCAACTCTCTATCCGCGCGGACACCAAGGTCCAGACCGCAGCAACTAACGCGAGCTCAATTACTGTTCACTTACTTTGGTCTAGGTTCTCTTTTCCTGATGTGACATGGGTCCTATTTATAGGCACGACGATGAGTATGGTCACCTCCCTAGCCGATAGGATCACCGCCACAACCCGCAGCTAGAACAAGTGTGTCCGCCAGCCCGCGGACACACCTTCCAGTTCGCCGCTCCTGTGTAGATAGCCAGTCCGCCCCAGCTTCTCCAAGGCTGGACTCTAATATCCAGCCCGCCTTGCCGCCAGAGACCAAGCCAGGACCACCACAGCCGGACTCCACAACAGCCGTGTCCGCCATTCTGCGGACAAGGCATCAGCCCGCAAAACCCGAGCCCACAGCCTCGCCATCAAGGCACCTGCCGGACTCAGCGGACACCCGACTTCCGTCCGCATATCCCAAGTCCATTGCCTCATTGCCAAGGCACATCCGGACGTAGCGGACATGCCAATCCAGTCCGCTAATAGCAGACTCCAGTCCGCAACTCCTGAGTCCATAACCTCATCACAAGGCTAAACCGGACTCAGCGGACTCCGGCTCCAGTCCGCACGCTCCTGCATAAGCAATTCTCCAGTCCGCATTTCCCCAAGCTAGCAAACAAGGCAACAACACTTCTACTACGCTTGGCGGACTGAGAAACCAGCCCGCACTCCACTGCGCGATCTCCCCGGACTGAGCCATCCTGGACTTGGTTCAGATCACACCAAGTCCAATCCGCTGGCCACAAGGGCCAGTCCGCACTTACTGGCGGACACTGGATCTAGCCCGCCATACCGGGCAACCTCCAGTTTCTGTCCGCACTGACCGGCGGTCTCCGCGGCTTCCCGCTGCACCAGAGCAAGACCAAGGCAACTGCCAAACCGGTCTGCCGAGCTCCAGTTCTTCAGTCCGCTTCATGCCGGACTCCGCGGATAGCATTTCTATCCGCCCGGTTACTTCCTGGGATTCAACCGCCTGCTGAGCATACACTGGCCTGTCATACCGCCGCTGCTGTCCGCGTAGTCCGCGCGAACAGACCGCCCAGGCCGCCATAGAGCAAACCGCCTGCAACATCCCTGCCGACCTAGCAGTCCGCCAACCCAGTCCGCGTAGTCCGCGCGGATAGGTTTCCCAAGCCTTCCATTCACCCACTTTCACTTCACAGAATTCAACACTCCCCCTTGAAGTGAGAAGTGGTGAATAACTCCAGCAGCTCCCGTAACCTTGCACCTGGTCCTTCCGATAGCATCTACGAAGAGATGTCCAAGACATAGTCCTCGCCCCGCATATCATGGACCATGAGGGAGCCCTCCAGCATCTCCAAAAAGGAGTCATGCTTCCATCTGCCTTCTTCAGCTTCAACCTCCACTCTTGCATCACAGGAGTATCACCAACTTCCTTGGATACTGAAGTCCAAGCCTTGTTGCCTCTGAGAGAAGTCACCTCTTCAGACTTGGTGTCAACCACCTCCTTGATTCTAGTGGGGTCATCACAGCCAGAAGTACCTTGCTCGACCTGAGGGCTAACAAGGAAACACTGGATCAAGTCCGCCGTGTTCCCTTCACAATATCGAGCTGGTGGCTTACTGATCCTCTTCGATCTCCGAAGAACCTGATCATGGCTAACCACCTCCGCTACTATTGAACCAGCTCCGTTCCCGGGCAAACCCGGAACAATGCTTCCTTTGCTCCCTGAACAAGACGCCTCCTTACTGGAACCAAGAGCACCTGGAGCAACGCTCCCCCTGCTACCTGAACCAGAAGACTCCCCTCTTGAACAAGAACTGCCTGGAACATCGCTCCCCTTGCTTCCTGAATCGGAAGCCTCCGCCTTCGAGCCAGAAGATCCTGGAGCATCGCTCCCCCTTCTTCCTAACTCTGACGCCTTTGCCCCGGAGCTAGAACAACCTGGAGCACCTGGTGACTCAGGCAACTCCACTTCCTTAGCAGCAGCATCCTTCAGCCCACCATCTGACCTGCTTATCTCTAGCTCCACATAAGAGCTACCCCAATACGGCGTCAACTCATCGAAAACAATGTCTCTCGACACTATGAGTTTCTTTGTCGTAGGATCCATACACCTCCATCTTCTTCTCTGCTCATCATACCCAACAAAGACTAGCTTTGTCTTGAGAGCACCCGGAGAGTGTATATAGCAGGTAGATCCAAACACCCGAAGGTGCTTCACTGAGGGCTTCACTCCGAACATCAGCTCATAAGGAGTCTTCATTATGATCGGACTAAGAGGCATCCGGTTGATGACATGAGCAGCACAGGCTATTCCCTCCGCCCAAAGAGCCTTCAGAACGCCTTTACTCTGAAGCCAACACTTGCAGGTATCCGTTAACCAACGATCATCCGAGCTGCAATACTACCCTGTTGTGAAGTATGTCCACAAGAAAGCTCCATCCGGATCCCTTGCTTCCTGCAAAAGCGTGAGAACTCGGTTGAGCCAAACTCACCACCGATACTTGTCCTCAACACCTTGATCCTCCGGCCAAGCTGGCCTTCCACAAGCTTCTTGAACTCCACAAACAAGCGTACCATGTTGGACTTCTTCTTCATAAAGTATACCCAAGTATACCCAAAATAGTCATCAAACCAATATCAGCATGAACCTGCTGCCTCCAAGACTGGCCGTGACGGTCGGTCCCACCAGAGCACAATGGACAACCGCCAATGGTGCATTACATCTGGATTGTGCTTTGTCAACCATGAAGCGATAGGCTCCACTTTCCTGACATCCCGCACACCCCCGACCATCGCCATAGGATGACAATCTAGGCAAGCCTCTTACGAGTCTTCTTTCCGCCATTGCTTTCAGCTTGTCCATCCCTACATGCCCCAGTCTTTCATGCCAGATAGCTGCACTATCACTGGCATTCCTCCGATCAACTCCAGAACTAGTTGATATCCCAACTACGTTCTTCTCCTTCCTCCCTACCTGAGCAACGTTCGCCGAGAGCAAGACAACCTTGCACTCCTTCCGAAGATGACCTTGCTGCTTGCATTTATAGCACCTTGGTCCTTCCTTCCTCTTCCTATCACGCCTAGGAGAAACACTCCTTTCTTCCTGATATGAAGTAGAGGGACCATCTTCCGCAGCAATCTTCACCTCCTTCCTGAACAACCCATCAAGGTAAGTCCAGACCTCCGCAGCTGACCGACATCCACTGATGTGGTCCAAGAGCTCAGTTGAGATCACCTGCTTGAGAATAGACTCCGCTTTCGCATTTGCCTCCTTCCAAGCTCTCATCGCCTCAGCATTGCCAGCAGTATCCTTTGTCTTCCTGCTCCGCATACAACCTCCCAAAGGTCCTCGCCAAGAAGAAAGCTCTTCATACAGGACTTCCACCGTTCACAGTTCGTCTCTGTAAGAAGATCAATACCAAGACAACTTGTATCATCCACTGCCATGGTTCTACCACTGGTTTCCACTACAGACGAGCAACTACTTCCATTGAGCACTGCTTGACCACTCCAACAACCTCCCTCTGATACCATGTTAAAATTCAACAAACCGCAGACGCCCCCTTGGATACCCTGTTGAAAACTCAACAAACCGAAGGAGAATACGCCCACTTATAATGTTGAAAGTTTTCCCGGATCGTGGAGTTAGCAGGGGTTATCTCAACAAAGCAGTAACAACCAGCAACACATGCAGCACAAGCTTCTTTATTGATCAAGAGCAAACTTCTTTACAAGGCGAGACATACATGGCGAGACATGCTTCACCAAAACCCAACACCGGGAGAGCAGAGACAGTTACAAAGACAAGAACAAAAAAACAAGCCGCGCGGACTCAATCAACAAGCCGCCGACCTACTGCTGTGGAGTCTGCTCAGTCCGCCAGGTCGCCAGACCGCAACCCAAGCCGCGCAGACTCACCCTTATTCCAATGCTTAGCTCTTCACCGCCGATCTGGACGCCACCAGACCGCACAAGCTGCGTCACCGAATGGAACAGTCCGCCTGAAGCAGGCGACTTCCTGAACCCCGAACCAAGTCGCCAAAGAGAAGACCGCCTGGTCGCTATCCGCGACCTGCTGTTTACCGCCTGTTGCTTAACCGCAGAGTCCGCACTGTCCCTGACCGCAATCAGAGCCAAGTCCTGGCTTTCCAGCGCTATCCGCACAACCTGCACAGCACAACCAGGTCAACTCTATATCCGCGCGGACACCAAGGTCCAGACCGCAGCAACTAACGCGAGCTCAATTACTGTTCACTTACTTCGGTCTAGGTTCTCTTTTCCTGATGTGACATGGGTCCTATTTATAGGCACGACGATGAGTATGGTCACCGCCCTAGCCGATAGGATCACCGCCACAACCCGCAGCTAGAATAAGTGTGTCCGCCAGCCCGCGGACACACCTTCCAGTTCGCCGCTCCTGTGCAGAAAGCCAGTCCGCCCCAGCTTCTCCAAGGCCGGACTCCAATATCCAGCCCGCCTTGCCGCCAGAGACCAAGCCAGGACCACCACAGCCGGACTCCACAACAGTCGTGTCCGCCATTCTGCGGACAAGGCATCAGCCCGCAAAACCCGAGCCCGCAGCCTCGCCATCAAGGCACCTGCCGGACTCAGCGGACACCCAGCTTCCGTCCGCATATCCCAAGTCCATTGCCTCATTGCCAAGGCACCTCCGGACTTAGCGGACACGCCAATCCAGTCCGCTAATAGCAGACTCCAGTCCGCAACTCCTGAGTCCATAACCTCATCACAAGGCTAAACCGGACTCAGCGGACTCCGGCTCCAGTCCGCACGCTCCTGCACAAGCAATTCTCCAGTCCGCATTTCCCCAAGCTAGCAAACAAGGCAACAGCACTTCTACTACGCTTGGCGGACTGAGAAACCAGCCCGCGCTCTACTGCGCGATCTCTCCGGACTGAGCCATCCTGAACTTGGTTCATATCACACCAATTCCAGTCCGCTGGCCACAAGGGCCAGTCCGCACTTACTGGCGGACACTGGATCTAGCCCGCCATACCGGGCGACCTCCAGTTTATGTCCGCACTGATCGACGGTCTCCGCGGCTTCCCGCTGCACCAGAGCAAGACCAAGGCAACTGCCAAACCGGTCTGCCGAGCTCCAGTTCTTCAGTCCGCTTCATGCCGGACTCCGCGGATAGCATTTCTATCCGCCCGGTTACTTCCTGGGAGTCAACCGCCTGCTGAGCATACACTGGCCTGTCAGACCGCCGCTGCTATCCGCGTAGTCCGCACGAACAGACCGCCCAGGCCGCCACAGAGCAAACCGCCTGCAACATCCCTGCCGACCTAGCAGTCCGCCAACCCAGTCCGCGTAGTCCACGCGGATAGGTTTCCCAAGCCTTCCATTCACCCACTTTCTCTTCACAGAATTCAACATTCTTCCTCTAGCTCCAACTCTTCCATTCCTCCCTCTTCCTCAATCTCCATCGCCTCCTCCGGCCCCTCCTGCTGCTGCTCGACTTCCACGCCCCTCTGGGCCTCTCCCTCAGCTCTTCCTGCCCCTTGCTCTTCTGCTTCCATCGCTCCCTCAGGGCTCTCCTGCTCTCCGACAACCTCTTCATGCGCCACCATCTCCTTCTCCAACTCCTCCGCCTCCGTCATCCAAGATATGGTGTTGACTGCAGTAACATAGCACGGTCTTGCCACCTTCGGTTCCCCTCTGACCCTGACCTGCACCCCTCCATTGTTGAACTTGAGGCACTAATGAAACGAGGAGGGGACGCAGCGAAAGGTGCTGATGAGAGGGTGCCCAAAGATGGCATTATAGCGGCTTGGGGCGTCCACGATCACGAACCTACAGTTCCGTGACACGCCCCCCAACTTCACGTGCAGCCCTACTCCCCCTTCCACCTCCTTTCTCTCTCCAGAGAACCCGAACAGCATTCCATCCAAAGCCAAGATCCTCTTCCCCTCAACCCTCATCTCATCGAAGGACTTCTTGAAGATAACATTTACTGAGCTCCCGTTGTCTACCAGTATCCTTGACACTGTGAAATTCTCCACGGCCGTCTGGATCACCAGGGCGTCATAGAACAGATCTTCATAATCCGGAATGTCTGCTGACGAGAAGGTGATCTTTTCTTCTAGTGGGGGAGCCTGGGAGGTAGAAGCAACCTCCCTTTGGAACATGGTTTGAAGGCTCCCCTTGTGGGTTGCCTCGATCCCCACTCCTCCATGAATCACCCCGATTCCTCCCCGGGTTCCCACGTCTACCCGATCTTCACATCTATCCTCCATCTCTACCTGTTGTACTTCCACGATCCTAACCAGCGGATCCTGCCTCCCTGCTCCTCTCGCTTCCCTCATCTCCAAGAACTCAGGGCAGGTGGCCGTTGCGTGACCCTCCTCCTGGTGGAAGTCACAAAAGAGCAATGTCACCCAACCCCTTCTTCCTTCTCCTCCTCCTCCTCTTCTCCCTCCTCCTCAAACTCCTCTCCTCGCTCCTCTTCCTCTGCCCACCTCCATGGCCTCTTACAGCGGTGGGATGCAACCCCTTGGCTCCTGCCTCCACGCCAGTTGGTCGAACCTCCTGGGTTCGCGTAGGTTATCTCTTCCTTGATAGCCTCCTCCTTGACCCTGGGGCAGACCCTCCTGGGGCCTCCAACCTAACCGGTTGTTCGGCTTCCGGGCCCCCCATCCCTGTTGCTGCCCCTGCCTTTGGGGCTCTTCCCTCCTCCTTTCTTCTCTCTGCTCCCTCGGCTCCTTCTGCCTTCCTGCTACAGGTTCCTTCACATCATCCTCCGCCAGCCTGGCCAACTTCCTGGCGAATGCTGGGTTTGCTCTCTTGAAGTCTATCTCCTTTGCCGCCCTCTCCATGCGCTCCTCAAAAGAGAGGGGGGGGGGGACTCTCTTCAACTCCATATTGAAGAATCCTGGCCTCAGCCCCATGGTAAAGGCGAGCATCAATGCGTACCCTGGGACCTCCTTGACCAGGAGGATCTCTTCCTGAAACTGGTCGACATAGTGACCCATTGTCTCATCCGGCTTCTGCCTCATCGCAAACAGGCACTACACCTCCTTCTTCTGCTTCTTCGATGTTGAGAACCTCAACAGGAAACTTCTTCGCAGATCTTCAAATCAGTAGATTGACCTTGCTGGCAACTAGTGGAACCAGTCCCGAGCCTTCTCCTTCAACGTGATGGCAAATAGCCGGCACTTGAAGGTATCCATCATCTGCCTTATCGAAACGACATCTTCAAACCACTGCACGTGCTGTACAGGGTCATCCTTTCCCGAGTAGTAGGACATGTCAGGCTCTCGAAACCACTCCAGTACCGGAGCTGAGATGATGAGCTCGCTGAATGGGCTCTTGCCTCCTACCTGGCGAGAGGGCACGTCCCGCAGCCTCGGCTGGCTTGCCCGATCCACGAGACCGTGCCCAGGGAAGAGCTCTCGCACAACCGTCTCCCTCTCGCCCAAATCTGTAAAAGCCTCCTTGCCCGGGCGCTGGCTTGGTAAGAGCTCCCGCGCCGCCACGTCCCTTTCACCAGCCTCCGCCGGGACCTCCTTCCCTGGGCGCTGTCCTGGGGCGTTCTCACCCAACAGCGGGATCTCCTCTATCAGAACCTGAGGTGTGGCCCACTCGCTTCGGGCCGAGAAGGCCAAGCTAATGGTCTGCATGACTTCTCGCCTGTAGTCCTCCAACATCTTCCTTGTCGCTTCCTCTCCCCAGGTGGGGGAGCCTCCAAAACCAGACCCTTCACCTCCAGCCATGGGACAAAACTCAAGGCTTTCTTGTATTGACTTCTTTCCACGCTTACCGCACCAGAACTGTTGAAGCCAAAAATGACCTCAACGGGAGTTCAAAATAGGGGTGTAGCCAACACCTACTTCTCTCAAGCCTCAACCCTCGACTAGATTCAAAGGTCCGGGGACTGACCCAAAGCCTCAGCAGGGAGGTCCCACCTCACACCCGGAATATCTCTGAGAGCTTCCCCTCCAAGGCTAAAAGCTGGGCTAGGAGCTCCTCAGAAAGCACTGGAAGTTGGAAGATAATGAAAGCTTGCTTTCTAAGGAGCCCTTGTGGGTCTATTTATAGCCTTTGCTGACCTGAGATTACTGGAATACCCTTAGTTGATCTGCCAATAGCCAAATCCCGCTGTTTATCCTGAGGGTACATGGGTAATTTTACCTGAGGGCAATTAGGTCATTTTACCCAAGGCCCTGGGCCCCACTCGGCGAGAGCTCTGAGCCGAGAGCCTTCTGTCCAGAGCCCGACGTAAGCGGTCTCGCCTGCTTATAGGCGAGAGCTCCTTTAAGACAGGAGCTTGGCGCTAGCGCAAGCGTTCCCGCATTGGTTGTGTTCGACGATCGGGCCAGCGATTTCCGTTCGACAATTTGGCTGCGTTCGACGATTTGGCTGCGTTCGACGATTTGGCTGTGTTTGACGATTTGGCTGCGTTCGACGATTTGGCCAGAGAGCTCCGTTCGATGATTTGGCTGCGTTCGACGATTTGGCTGCGTTCGACGATTTGGCTGCGGTCGACGATTTGGATGCGGTCGACGATCTTGGTTCGACGATCGTCGAGCACGGGGCGCTTTGTAGGCGAGATATCCTTTAAGATAGTAGCTTGGCATTAGCGCAAGCGTTCCCGCCTACTTGGGAGAGAACTTCTTTAGAGCGGGAACTCCTCTGGCTAGCCTAATTGTGACCGTTGGTGCATCCTGGTCTGACTCAGCGAATATGGGGTTATACAGTAGGCTTCACACACCATGCCTATGTTCGTACTTCGATTCCGGACTCTACATGTAACGCTAGGTGGAGTATTAATATCCACCTGAAGGAACATCACACAATCAACGCATACTCGCGAGAGCGGGTTTCTTATGTAGAAATGAAGAGGACTTCACATGTCCAAGAAGAGAATAGTTACCCTAGAAGTTATTTTAGGCCCCATGGAGAAGAGAAGAAACTTAGACGGATGTGTTGGATCCCTAGTTGATTTGGGCTAGGTTCACTGACTTAGGATGTGACCCATCATGTATAGTCTGGGTCAAGTTTGTGTATTAGAGTCTAGGACAGTCCTCTATCTCAACTTCAGATGGACCAGCCTTCTTCAAGACCATCAGGAACTCCAGATCTATCAGTTTTTTAGACTAAGTGAAATGAGTTCGACGTTCATCGAACTCAGCTCGACGAAGGAATTTGTGCGCTCGACGATCATGAGACAATTCGCAGTGCTGAGATCGACGAACTTTGTTCTTTGCTCGACGAACACCAGGTTCTACTTCAAGCATTCTCAGGACTACTTCAGAGTTTCTCTAAGTCCAGCTTCTTGCTTCGGTCGACGAATTATATTCTGAGCTCGACGAACTTGGACCTCAAGTTCACAGCTTCTCAAGTCGACGAATGCTAATCTCTACTCGACGATTTTTTGTGCTCAGAGAATCTGTGTTGACACTTAGGGCTTGTATCGACACTAGACGATTTGTGTCGACACCCAGGATTTCAGTCGACACCAGCTTGTGTCGACACCAGAGGATTTGTGTCGACACCTAGACCAATCTGTCGACACCAGAGGAGTTGTGTCGACACCAAGATCAATCTGTCGACACCATTCTGTGTCGACACAGCATTTCAGCAGATGCAGAGTATTTCGTCCAAGTCCAGAACTTTTCTCAGGTCGACGAAGTTTATTCTCAGCTCGACGAATTTGGTTCTCTGCTCTACGAATAATGTTTGTCTGATATTGAAGATTGTCTATTCAATGAATGAAGATTGTCAGCTCGACGAACTCAACTCAGCTCGACGAACCCAGCTCAGCTCGATGAAATCAACTTAGCTCGACGAATTCAAGACTCAGCTCGACGAATTCTGTTCTTCGGTCGACGATTCCAGACTAGGTCTTCTTCCGTTCCCGTCTCATTCCATGGCGCTGATTCCTGGACAATTAATGGCAGTTCTTCACAGTATACTACCGTTAGGATGCGCAGTTAATTCTGGGTTATTACATGCCGTTTTCCCATGGAAACAGTTGGGGAAATAATTAATTGCTGCTTCCTTTCCAGGTCGTCTGTCATTACTGCTCGACATTCAAAATTCGAATGTTTTTCTATGACAGACAGAGATATACAGAAACTAGAAGTAATACAACCAGTACACAAAAACAGACAATAAGAAGAAAAGCATAGACAGTGATTCAGACAACACAAGAAAAAGAATTCATTCTTGGCCCAGAGAGAAATTGATCTAGAAGAAGAAGAAGAAGAACATTACATCAATATCAAGAGTCTTCTTCATCTGCTTTTACTCAGGAGAACTTCAAAACAATATATTCATATCAGTTGCAAGAAGTTCCTGAAGGCTTTCTCTGGATCTGGAATTCTAGGTCTTTGAAGACCTATCACTCTGAAGTAGTGCTCCAGTATTCTTCCTGAACCATTCTACATCTCAGGGCGAGCAAAGCTGCTAAACAACATTCCACAAGTCTTCTCATTTGATTTGAGAAAGAGAAGACCTCATCACCCTCTCACTCCACCTCTGTACAGGGTTTTAATTCCCTTCAAAATTATTCTGGTTGCAAGTCTCCCACCAAAAGACTTGAGGGTTTGGTTTTTGCGAACCTGATCAAAACCCCATTGGTGCCAGGACACCTGATCAGCCCCTTCCTGCAGTGGATTCCTACCAGGGTGGTAGAAGAGTGCACTACCCAAATTTGGGGAACCACTATAAAATTCTTGTGTCGTCTGGTTGCTTTCTTTTCTTTTTGTGTTCTGGCCTTGCTCTGTGAATGTGATGTGATTAGTCCATTGCTGCTTGTTGGTTTAGTTTATTTGCTTCCCTGCACACACACACATACACACACCTAAAATACAACAGCAGTTGTAAAAGTTTTAAAATCACCATATACTCTATTCACCCCCCCCCCTCTAGAGTATATCAGATCTAGCTGCACTTTCAATTGGTATCAGAGGGAGGTTGGTTAAACATACCATACCTAATTGGTTGTACATGCTAACACCTGAACCCAAAGATCCATTGGTTAGATCTCTTTTCTTTTCTATTCTGTTATTGGACTTATCCTTATCACAGACATGGCCCAAAACAAGGATTATACCAGCATCAGACCTCCAGTGTGCAATCTTAACAAGTTTGACATCTGGAAGGCAAGAATCAGATTATATATGAACTCCATTGATGAGGATATTTTCTGTCATTTCAACAGGTGTTCCTCCAGCTCCTACAACTTTTGCCAGCACATCAACTAATCTGAGTGCAGTACCACCTCCAGACAATACTGAAGCCTATAAGAAAGCCAAGATGGCTGATGCAAAGGCTATGAATATTCTGGCCCAAACAATGTTAGATGACATATTTCAGAAGGTGGCTGAGTGCATCTCAGCCAAGGCCATTTGGGACTCTCTCAATCAAATGGTAGCAGGCTCAGCTGATGAAAGAAAGGATAGGAGATCCAGTCTCATTTCTCTCTATGGGAATTTCAAAAAGGATGAGACAGAATCAGTGGCTGAGATGTACAATAGATTAAGTTCAATCATCAGTGAACTCAAGACTCTTGACAAGGACATCACCTTAACTGAGGTGAATGACAAGATATTGATGTGTTTCCCCAGTTCATGGGACTCCAGAATCTGGCCAATCAAAGAAGCCAGAAGCCTCAATGAGATCTCAACAGAATCTCTGCTAGGCAAGCTGAAGTCATATGAGCAGCTTGTCAAATCAAGAGAGGCAGCAGAATAGAAGGCAACTACCCCGGTTAGGAAGGAGCACATCTTGTCCCTCAAAGCTTTTGAAGACAGTGAAACATCTACCTCCAATGAAGAGTTAATGAGCCTTTTTGCCAAAAGATTCTACAAAATGGCAAGAAAGGACTTTAGAAGAAAATCATCCAGGCAGGATGATAACCCAAATATGACAAGACACCAACTAAGGAGGTTGTGTGTTTTGGATGCAGAAAGCCAGGGCACTATATTTCAGAATGCCCAGAGAATCAGAAAAAGGACAAGGGCAGGGACAAGGATTCCAGAAGAAAACAAAGCAGCAGACCCTCCTCCAATAAGTATAAAAGGAAGGACAAAGGATTTGTTGCTGAGTCCTGCAGTGACACAGAAGAGGAAACATCCTCCTCCAGCTCCAGTGAAGAAGAGGAAGAAGCCAGATCCAAGGAGGTGTGCCTAATGGCAATAGATGCCTCCAGAAGCAACTGTGGATCAGAAGAGGATTCTGAAGATGAAGGTGCCTCAGACTCAGAGGCTGATCAGGTGATTTCTAGTTTTGATTTCAATTCTGATTTGTTTAAAGTAGAGTTTAAAACTATGTGCATGGATTTAATAAACTCAGAGAAAGAGATAAAAACCCTGAGGACTAGACTAGAAAATCTTGAATCTATCAGCACAGAAAATAGAAAACTAACTGACCAATTGACTCTAGCTAATGAACAGATAATCAGGTTAAAATCTGAATTATGTGAGGCAAAACAACTTGAGCAATCTCTCAATGGGATAAGCCTCAAGCTGATGGATATCACAAGCACAGTAAATGTCAGATTAAATGGCAGGCTGGGCTTGGGTGCTTCATCAGTTTTACCCCCCATAATAAAGAAGAATATACTTTCCACTCCCATAAAGTTTATCACTGCTAAAGGTAAAGAGAAACTAACTGAAAAATCCAGATCAGGAAACAAGTCAAATCCCCTAGACAATAGCAACAGAAAACAGAAGAAAGCTGTTAAAAACCAAGTTCAGCAGAATTCGTCGAACCTAGATCGACGAAATCCTGCAAGATCGTTGAACCCCAATCGACGAATGCTGAACGCAAACTTCAGAAATAATTATTCGTCCTACTGCGATCGATGAACTGTGTACGGTTCGTCGAGCAGAGGTCGACGAACGTGGGATGCAGAAAATGACCATGGTCATTCTCTGAGTGGAGGTCGACAATCTCATGCCCATTCGTCGAACTCTGGTCGACGAACTTACAATAATTCGTCGATCCCAGAACAACCAAATATAAATAATTTCTCCTATAGAAATTTTAAAACAGCTAACAAGACATTTAATCCAGTAGCTGATTGGATAATTCCACCTATGAGATATCACCCTCTAGGGTATAAGTCTCAACCTGCATTATCAGTCATTTCTAGTTTTACTTTTCAACCAAACCAAGGACCCAAGGTAACCTGGGTCAAGAACAATTGAGCTTTATTTTTTGATGCAGGTACAAGTGAAGAACTGTCCAAGGCTAAGTCAGACATGGTACCTGGACAGTGGTGCTCCAAGCACATGATTGGCAGCAAAGCAAATCTCACCAACTATAAGTCCAAGCTAGGACCAAAGGTGATATTTGGAGACTCAAAGAGTGGTCAGTCAGAAGGGTATGGAAGAGTAAGCATTGGAGCAGTGACCTTCAAAAAGCTGACATATGTAAGATGACTTAAACATAACCTTATATCCATAAGCCAATTATGTGATGAAGGTTATCAGGTACATTTCAACTCCACCTCTTGTTCTATTATAAATGATAAAAACCAAACTGTTTTAATTGGACTTAGACAAGGAAACATATATTTAGTAGATTTCATTTCTGCCACAACTGATATTTGTTTACTCAATATCACTAGTAACCAAAATGAATTATGACACAAAAGGCTAGGACATGTAAACCTTAAGAACATATATAGGTTATCTAAAGACAACCTTGTTAGAGGTTTACCTTCTGATCCCTACAAGAAGGAAAGCCTATGCATGGCTTGTCAACTAGGCAAGCAAACTAAAAGTAGCTTCAAATCCATTAATAAAAGTGATTCACCTAGGATATTGTATCTGCTTCATGTGGATCTTTTTGGACCCATTGTAGTACAAAGCCTAGGAGGGAAGTCTTACACCTTAGTTATTGTTGATGATTTCTCCAGATTCAGTTGGGTAGCCTTCCTAAGAGCTAAGTCAGATACATTCAAAGTTCTTACAGATTTTCTCAGGACCATACAGATTGAGTTCTCTACTCATGTTGCAATGATCAGAAGTGATCATGGAACAGAGTTTGAGTCTCTTCTTATGCATGAGTTCTGTGAGAAGGAAGGTATCAGGCAGTGCTTCTCAGCTCCTAGAACTCGCCAACAAAATGGGGTTGCTGAAAGGAAAAATAGGACACTCATTGAAGCTGCAGGTACATTGTTAGCAGATGCTTACATGCCTCTATCCTTTTGGGCAGAAGCTGTAAACACATCTAACTATGTCCTGAACAGATGTCTTATACATAAACTAAAACACAAGACCCCCTATGAATTACTTAAAGAAAAGAAACCTAAAATCACTTACTTTAAAGTTTTTGGTTGCATATGTTACATCCACACTAATAACAAAAGATACATCAAAAAATTTGAGGCTAAGGCTGAAGAAGGGATTTTTCTAGGATATTCCCAAGTAAGCAAGGCCTATAGGGTTTTCAACAAATCATCCTATAAAATTGAAGAATCTGTCCATGTGTCTAGCTGCATTGAGTAAACAGCATTCTTGTATCTCCAACTTCGTTCCCGACCAAACTTCTTAGCCTAACTCAAACCTATTAATGGTAATCTAAGTATAAAACCTCACTGATATTAAATTCTTGGGTTGAAATACTACCCAAACAGAGGTTTAACAGGGAACACTTTGATAAACAGAAAACAAAACTACAGCAACACGGCCGGGAATTTGAGTTTCAGAAATTGAGCAAAAAAATGAAATAGAGAACAAAAAGGACCATTTCTGGTTCAAGGTCTTCATGATTTTTACAGGAAAACAGAGCAAAGTAATAATCTTAGGAAAACATAAGTGATAACAACCAAATTGACATGAATAGAGGAAGAAACCTTAGCAAGGGTAGGAGCACCACTTGCCTCAAATACCAGAAATTTATCTTGCACAGCCCTTCCTCTCTCTCTCGGCTCCAGCCGCAACAGCACCTAAAAAGGATCTAAGGTTTTAATGGCGGAAAAGGATCAAAGTAAAAATTTCGAGACCTCTAGAACTGCAACGAAAATTGAATTTCTTACCGTAGGAACAAAGGTATAGGTAAGAGCACTCCAAATCCGCTTTCGGAATCGAATTCCGTCCACTAACGCACCCAAAATCGGCGTCTGAAGGGTGCAGGGTCGGCGGTTTCTTCCTCTCAACAAGCAGCGGTTATAACTTCAAGGAGGGAGATGATGAAAAGTCTGGATTCTAACTTGAGACTATATATATATATGAGTATGGACACGTCTAATCAACCCTAACAGACACCTAAAAACCCCTGGAAATCGCTTCAAGCTTTAATAACTTATTATTTATATCCAAAATTATTCACAAACCATAAATCCAAAATTATTCACAAACCAAAACGACCCGAAATCGAACCACCTCGGAATCCGACGAAATTCGCAACGTAGCTAAACACCCACGCTACGAACGCAATGGCAAAGTCGAAACCAACTTTCGACGATCAAAACTCGGGTTATCACTACCCGAAGACAAAATATAAGCATCCCCCGAGAGGCCTCACCGGTCACCAAAACAAACCCGGCTTGCTAAGGAGTCATGCCCAAAAGGCTACTAACAACCACACAAGGGATCTGGAGAGCTAAGACCACGCTATAACAAATGACACATGCCGGAAATGTGTCAACGTAGAGCCAAATGAGAATTAAATAATCACAACCAATTCCCAATTTCACCTTCTTGTGGTTGCAATCAATGTATGTCTACTGCTCCGACAGCCAGTCCATCCCAAAGATCACATCGAAATCCACTAACGGTAGTAACAACGCTTACAAGTCAAACTCTTGACTCCTAATTCATATCTTAACACAACTAACTCTATCCACGCGCATTGAACACCCATTAGGCAACAACACATCCAATTTGTCCCTTGCCATCGAAGAAGGTACTCCGATGCGTGAGACAAATCCTTTGGACAAAAAGGAATGTGAATTTACCGTATCGAACAGTGCTCTCGCCAAATAATCGAAAATCAAAACAAAGCTTACCATAAGCACTCATGATCCAACGTGCAAAAGGTAACAAATATATAAAGGTAATCTTCTTTTAATTAACTCATACCTGTCACCACGTCAGTCTGCTTTATGGCCTCCTGAAGAACAAGGTTGTACACTCTAGGCTGAGCTGGAGCATAGTGGGATGCAGTTGACTCCACCGCCTTCCCCTTTTCCTCGTATGTTTCTCCAGGCTTCCTCTCGGACTTTGGACATCCGCTCCAACAATCTCGGTCAAATTGCCCCATCTTCCCACAGTTATAGCATGCGCTCGGGGTTCGGGTTGTAGTTACCACAGGTGCACCAGAAGAAGGGGTTGGACCTAAAGTCCTAGCCTTCTTATTCCACCTACGAAAACCAAACTTTGAGGAGGTCGGTACCTTGAACACCGACTTCTTCTCACTAGAGTCCTTCTTCTCTTGGACTCTCTTCAGATCCTTCTCTAATAATCGGGCCGTATTGACAAGGGTTAGGAAGCCCTGCATCATAGGCCCTGAGATTAGTATCCTTAGGTCATCCGGCAAACTCTCGTAGAACCTGTTGGTCTTACGCTCCTTATCAGCCAAAGTAGAGCTAGCATAACGACCCAGCCGTGTAAACTCATGGAGGTACTCATCCACGCCCCTATCTCCCTGCATCATTCTCTGGAACTCATTATCCATAGAGATCCTCTGAGCTGATGGGAGGTATCTTGCCAAGAATAACCTCGAGAACTCCTCCATCGAAACATCCATGAGTTGCCTTCCAGCCAAGTGATGCAGCTCCAACCCTTCCCACCACAACCTCGCTTCTCCATCCAACTGGAAGGTGGCTATGGTGGTCTTCTGTCATTCCTCTATTTCCATGGCTGTCAAGACTCTCTTCACCCGAGAGAGCCAATCTTCAGCCTGGGTTGGAGTTCCAGTTCCCGAAAACACTGGAGGATTAAAGCTCATTACATGTTTGAGCTTCTTCTCTGCCACTCTTCTAGGTATCAACGGCTCTATCACCACTTGTTCCAACATTTTGGGTTCTACTTCTCGAAGAGGTACCTGCTCCCCTGCAGGGGAAGGATGTTGCACTTGCGTTCCATGCTGGGCATTTATCATCGCAAACACCGCTTCAGCCACCAGTCTAATGGTTTCTGCTGAAGGAGGGGTTTTAGGAACATAATTAGGTGCACTAATCTCCGCCAATTGCGGACGTTCCGACTGTCCAGCACCGCTTCTAGTCACCTATAATAGCAAAAACTCTTGATTAGGCGACAAATAGATTGATAAAAGCAATCACTGGAACACTCAGGTTCCTCAAAACAACTGTATTTTCATTCCTAAGCGGACATTCATGTGTTCTTTTCATGTTATAACGATGACGCACATACATGTGCTCACCACCCCTTAAAAGAATTCACTCACGAATTCAAAGAAGCAAGACCGAAGCCATAGTCTGATACCAAATTGTAACACCCCCATACGTCACATGGGATATAGAAGAAGGTCCGACCGGGGCCCCATGCCATATACCACGTACAGCTAGTGGAGGTACGTATTAATACCAAAATACTACCAAAGGAACATGCATCCTAACTCATAGCATTTTAGCGAAAGCTTTTTAAAATAGTTATAAGAACTCAAGGCATAACATGAATGTCCTCTAAAAACTCACAACAGGAATGAGCATACAAATACATAAAGTACTTGGCCTTATGGCCTTACAAGAATTTACTTTAAATAATAAATGTCTTCCAAACATCGGCACGTAGGCCGGCCACACATAAGCATAAAAGTAAACATTGGCTTTTGGCCTTCGAGGGTCGGCTCAGCAACATGGGCGACAGCCGCTACTTGCCACTAGGCTCTGCAGCACTTACAATCAACATTCCACTGCAATAGAGGCAAACAAAAGCAACGGTCAGCTAAAACTGACAAAATTATAACGACACCAACCTTAAATTGGTGTGGCGGTGCTCCTTACCTGCCATTTATTAGTATAACCAAACAAGATAGCGAACATACAATTTAAGAACACTTCACCACATGCATAGGCATGCACATCCACACACCCCGTGCTCTCAGGGCACATTCTCAGTAAATCAAGTCCATTCCGTGGCTTCACCACCGCCCCCAGGATGACAAACAACGTGAGCATTTTAGTCTTTCTGGCCGAAGCCTAAGACTCGCCCTCTATGCCAACAGTAAGTGCCACGTACCTCAGTTCTCTTCAACCGAAGCGCATAAAGCGGGTACAGTTCTACTCAACTCATTGCTCACACCACCACGTCAATTTAATCCATAGACGTAGGTCAAGCTTCCCCGGGTCCCAAATCGATCACATAGTTTTTATATAACCCAGTTATGTACAAGTTGGCACCCAGACCACCAATATGGCAGAACCACGCATCTGCCCAATTTTTCGAGTGCACCTCGGGGTTAGTTCCCAAGGCTCCCTATTGCAATCTACCCCGTAGAAAACCCGAAAATAACCATCGGCACGGAGTCTTCTCCGGCTATTCATGCATAAAGAAACATCACTGATCCATACTAAGTAGTCCGGGTAGGCTTCACACATCATGTCTATGTCTGTACTTCGATTCTGGACTCTACATGCAAAGCTAGGTGGACTATTCATATCCACCCGAACGAACACCACACACTCAACACATACTCGCGAGAGCGGGTTTCCTATGCAGAAAGGAAGAGGACTTCACATGTCCAAGAAGAGAATCGTTACACTAGAAGTTTGTTTAGGACCCTTTTTCAGGCCCCAGATTGGCCTTAAGACGCTACCAATTCATTTCCGAGTTTTGGGGCGTTACAGTTCCTCTCCAACATATGTTTCAGATAAATATATATTTTGAATGTCTCTTGGAGAGTCTGAAGAAGAATATGTCAAAATCTCTGTGTTTCTAACTCTATGTGTCTCTAACCTTCTGTCTGGTGAAGCAACAATCTTTTTATATATGTAAAGAAGAATTCAAGTATTTGAATTAAACAATTCCAAAACATCTGAATCACTTGAGAATTTGTAACTGCCTTGGTAATTAATTAGATTAATAACTCTGTGATAAATCCATATTTAATGTTGCCTTAAATGCATATATTCGTTAGAATAATTAGCATTAAATATCAGAGTGTTAGTTACCAAATCTTTGAAATCATTCTGCCATCTATCAATATAGAAAACGTTGAATTCATCAAAATTAGCAAGCATTTCCTCGAACTGAGTCTGGCCTTCGTCGAACAGTGCTTGGATGAACTGAAAAATACATTCGTCGAGCTGACATCAGAGTTCGTCGAACTGAGCTTGGCCTTCTTCGAATAGATCTTCGATGAACTGAGCAATACATTCGTCGAGCTAAGATCTGCTTTAATTGAACTGAGCCTAGAGTTCATCGAACTAATTTTTTTAGAGTTGGAGATCGGAGTTCGTCGAACTTAGCTCTACGTTTGTCAAACTGAGCTCAGCGTTCGTCGAATTGAGCCTAGAGTTCGTCGAATTGAATTTTCTCCTTCGTCGATCTGAGCATTTCTGGATATCCTTCTGAAGTAACAATCCTGTAAATGACCTATGACCCTAATCTATACAAGTTGGGTCAAAATAAACATCTGAAACAAAGAATAGTAATCCTAGCCTAAATCAGCAATAAGGAGTTCCAACATCCAGGGCTGATGTTTAGAAATGAACTGGTAGAGTTCCACATAACTATACATAGTAGTTAGGAGTAGCTTTTGAGTTTTATTTTTCTAACCCTAGTTTGGGTTTCCTAGTGTGTAACACTTTTTATGAAATAAATTAAAGTGTTCAATAATTTTTTTGTCTCTTCTTTCTATGTAATTTAGCTTTTATTTCTATTGAGAAAGGGTGTGTGCGTAAGTACTTTTCTATATTTTTATTTTTTTATATACCACCCCCACCACGGATGAGAGGCTAAGAACTTTTTAGCTCTTGATTAAGCTGGTTGGGATGGATAGTATTTCTACACCTTTATATGTCTTTTACTTTTTTTACTACCACCCCCGTCCTGATAAGAGGTTAAGAACTTTTTGGCACTCGATTGAGATGAGTTTGGGAAGGATATTATTTTTGCATTTTAAAAACCCTATTTTCTAAATTAAAAACTTAAGATTTACTAGGAAATTGATCATTCTTAGGTAAAGAGAAATAGCGCCTCATACCGAAAGAGATGAACGTAAGTCTCCAAGGTTGAACCTTCGAAGACTATTAGAAGGTTAATAGCGGGGTTCACCACGTAAATCGTGCATTAAGGTAATTTTGATTAAATACTAAATATTCTAAACAAATATATCCATTTAAGGCAGCATTAAATATGGATTTATAACAGAGTTATTAATCTAATTAATTACCAAGGCAGTTAAAATTTCTCATGGGATTCAGACGTTTCAGAAATTTGAATTCTTCCCTGGCAGCATATATAAATCTATAGAATATTGCTGCTTAACAAGATTTTGGTACACAAAGATTTTGAGAGAATTACAGAAATTCTGCTTCAGTCTCTCCAAGAGACATCATATTTCATATTTGTCTGGAATTTCTACTGGAGAGGAACAACATTCAAGAAGGCCTACAACATGAAAAAAAGCTCTCCTCCCTTGATCACAATTTCTACTCAAATCGGGAGGAGCTTTTTGCAATAACATCCACTAAAGTCTTCTTATAAAAACTTGAAAGAGAAGACAAACATCTAAACTCCTTTTAGTTTATTCCTAAACTGTGTACAGGGTTATCACACCCTTCAAAAGTTAACTCTTGCTTCATAAGTCACCTGATCAAAAGACTTAGGTTTGGTTTTTTGGTACCTGATCAAAAGCCCAAAGGGTTGCTAGATCTCCGTTAGAAAATAGATCTTCTCGTGATAGGGCACTTGATCAAAAACCTATAGTGGATTGCTACCAGGGTGTTAGAAGAGTAGACGTACCCAGATTTATTGGGGAACTACTATAAAAATTCCATGTGTCGTCTGTGACTGTTTTCTTTTTATTCTTGTGTTGTGTATTTTATTTATTTATCAAACACCAAAGTTGTTGAACCCTTTCACTGAGTGGATCATTCCTCCTAGGAGATATCATCCACTTGCTTATAAAAATCAACCTGAATATTCATATATTTTTACCGATTATGTGAGAAAAATAGGACCCAAGGTAATCTGGGTCAAGAATACCTAACTTATTTTTATTACAGGAAAATAACTATCCTACCACAAAGGAACAGTGTTACTTGGATAGTGGGTGCTCAAAACACATGACAGATAGAAAAATAAATCTAAAGACTTCAAAGCAAAGCTTGGATCAAAAGTCATATTTGGAGACTCCAATTGTAGCCAGACAGAGGGCTATGGTAAAGTCATAGTTGGAGAAGTTACCTTCAGAAAGGTAGCTTATGTGAAAGGTCTTAAGCATAACCTAATCTCCATCAATCAAGTATGTGATGAATGTTATCAGGTATCTTTTAATAAGTTTTTATGTTCTATAATATCTAGTGATAACAAAGTTCATTTAACAGGGGTTAGACAAGGTAACATATATCTAGTTAATTTAAATTCTGCTAAAACTGAAATATGCTTGTTTAATCATATAAGTAAATCTAATGAACTTTGGCATAAAAGATTAAGAGATGTTAATCTTAGAACTATGGCTAAATTATCGAAGTGCAACCTTGTTAGAGGACTACCTTCTGGATCTTACAAGAAGGAAGGACTTTGCATGGCTTGTCAGTTAGGTAACCAAACTAAAAATAGTTTTAAATCCATATCTAAGAGTGATTCACCCAGAATTTTGTATTTGCTATATAAGGACCTTTTTGGACCTATTGCAATAAAATGTTTCGGAGGAAAGTCATACACTTTAGTTATTGTTGATGATTTATCAAGATTCTCTTGGGTGTTCTTTCTTAGAAACAAGTCAAATACTTTTAAAGTTCTTACAGACTTTCTCAGGAACATCAATATTGAGTATTCTATTCAGATTGCATTGATCAGAAGTGATCATGGCACTCAGTTTGAGTCTCTTCTAATGAGAGAATTCTATTGGAAAGAAGGAATCGGGCAGTGTTTCTCTGCTCCGAGAACTCCTTAATAAAATGGGATTGCAGAAACGAAAAATAGAACTCTAATTGAATCTGCTGGAACATTACTTGCAGGTGCTTACTTACCCCTATCCATTTGTTTAGAGGCAGTAAGCACAACAAATTATGTTTTTAACAGAAGTCTGATCCATAAACTCAAGGGTAAGACTCCGTATGAATTACTTAAAAATAAGAAACCTAAAGTAAGTTATTTTAAAATTTTTGGATATAAATGTTATATCCATAATAATGACAAGAAATATTTAAGAAAATTTTAAGTCAAAGCTGTAGTAGGAATATTTCTTGGATATTCTCTTGTCAGTAAGGCTTATAGGGTTTATAATAAATTAACTTTTAAAATATAAGAATACATACATGTGTCTTTTAATGAAACTAACATGTTTTATAAGGAGAAGAATACTTCTACCATAGACTCCTTTCAAGTACCAATTCTGTGTGAGAAGTTAGATGAAATAAACCTTAAGTAAGTGGATACATTGCATTATTCTCAACAAAATACTAAAGACAGTGATGAAGACAATTCAGAAATTTCTGCTGAGAAAATTGTAGTTAATGAAATTCCCTAGGAGGAATTGACTACACAAGTTATTGAAGAACCAACTCCACCTGTTGATTTTGTTACATTAAGAGATCATCCTAGATCTTTAGTGATTGGATACATATCAGATTGCAAACAAGACATCAACTTAATTAGGACCAATGCATACATGTTTTCTCTCTCAAATTGAACCTCAATCAATAGAAGATGCAGAACAAGATCCTCATTGGATTATTGCAATGCAAGAGGAGCTCAATCAGTTTGAGAGAAGTAGAGTTTGGGACTTAGTTCCAAGACCCAAAAACTATCCAGTAATTGGAACCAAATGGGTCTTCTAAAATAAATTGGATGCTCAAGGAGTTATAGCGAGAAATAAATCTATACTGGTAGCTCAAGGTTATTCACAGGAGGAAGGAATAGATTATGACCAAACATTTGCTCCTGTTGCAAGATTAGAAACTATTAGAATATTTCTTGCTTTTGCTGCATACAAGAAATTCAAAGTATATCAGATGGATGTAAAGAGTGCATTCCTGAATGGAGACATCAAATAGGAAGTATATGTGGAACAACCTCCATGTTTTATCTCTTCAACTCATTCATTTCATGCTTTTAAACTTAATAAAGATCTTTATCGTCTTAAACAAGCTCCAAGAGCTTGATATGAGACACTTGCTAATTCTATACAAGAAAATAAATTTTGTAAAGGTAAGATTGTTAAAACTTTATTTTTTAGAAATAATAAAATTGAAATCTTACTAGTTCAAATATATGTTGATGATATAATTTTTGGTTCGACTGATTCCAAACTTTGCAAAAGGTTCTCTAACCTAATGCATTCTAAGTTTGAAATGAGTAAAATGGGTGAATTATCTTATTTTCTTAGCTTACAAGTAAAGCAAACACCTGATGGCATCTTCATATCTCAATCTAAATATGCTAAAGAGTTGATTAAAAGATTTGGGATGTCAGATGTCTCTTCTACGAAAATACACATGCCCACTAATGTTGTAGATGATAATGATGAACATGGCAAACCTGTTGATCAAAAAACATATATGACTATCATTGGGTATCTATTATATTTAATAGCAAGTAGACCAGATATTATGTTTGCAACCTATATTTGTGCTAGGTTTCAGGTCAACCCTAAAGAATGACACCTTACCTTAATAAAAAGAATCTTAAGATATATAAAGGGTGGTATCCTACTGAGTCAGAATTTGAATTAACTAGATTAACAGATGCTGACTATGTTGGATGCATAGTTGACAGAAAAGCACATTAGGAACTTATCAGTTTCTTGGTGATAGGCTTGTGTCATGGTTTTGCAAGAAATAAACATCTATTTCTATTTCGACATATCTATTTCTACTTCAACTATTGAAGCTGAATATATAGCAGCAGCTAGTTGTTGTTCATAGATTTTATGAATTCAAAATCAACTTCTAGATTATGGTTTCAACTTATATAATTCTATTATATATTGCGATAACACCACTACAATTTCAGTAGCATAGAATCCAGTCCTCCATAGTAGAACTAAACATATAGAAATAAGATATCATTTTATTAGAGACAATGTAGATAAAAATAAAATTAACCTAGTGTTTATTCCTACTGATTTACAAAGGGAAGACATTTTCAAAAAAACCTTAGATGAAAAGAAGCATAATTTCTTTTTAAATCAGTTAGGAATGAATGATGGTGAATCAATAATTTCATTTTGTTCAGAGATCGACGAATTGTGAACATTTCGTCGAATGGAGATCGACAAAACGTGAACCTTTCATGAAACTTTCGTCGAACAGAGTTCGACGAATTAGTTTTGAGAACGTTTCTTCGAACAGAGCTCGATGAATTACTTTTGAGAACCATTCTTCGAATAGAGCTCGACAAATTGTAATCCTTTCATAAACCTTTCGTCGAACGGAGATCGACGGATTGTATTTCTTTTATGAAATTTTTGCCGAACTGAGTTCGATGAATTGTTTTTCGTCGGACGGAGTTTGTCATTTCAACTTCTGAAAACTTATATTTAGGTTTTCATCGAACTCTATCCGGCGCATTATCCATTTCCCTTCTCTTGCGCTTGTTCTTTTTGTCTTGCAAGAAAATGGCGGTGCCGCAAGCGACTCTCACAGCAATGAAGTTTGATGCAGGTTTTGATATAGACATGGACTCTTTCAGTCATTCAGATCAAATCTTTAAGGATATTTTACAACTGTTTGAGGCGCAACATCTGCGAAATTTTATGACCACCAGAATCAAGCTTATAGTCACAGAGATTAAGGAATAGATTCATACTGCTAAGATTTAGGATATCTCAACCATTACTGTTTCAATCTCTGGACATCAGGTTTCTCTTACACATGAAATTTTATCTGAAATTTTTTGCTTAGTCCATGGAGAAGATGATATTGAATTGTCTAGTTTAGAATTTGATGTTATTCTTGATAGAATGGCTCACAAACAAGGAAAACCTAACCACTTATTGAAAAAGAATTTTTCTATAGAATATAAGTTTTTAGCCGATGTAGTTGGAAAGGTACTTCTGGGCAAAAACTCTGCTCATGATTATGTTACCAGGAACCAATTCCTGTTGATGGGTGCTCTGGTTAACCAGAAAAATATTAACTGGGGGACAATTTTATTTGATTCTATCAAAAAGAATATTAATAAGAAAGATGTGAGTTATTGAAGAATCATGGGAATTTTCCTCCAGGCTAAATGTCCAGATATTTTGGTCTCTCGGACCATACACATCAATGTATCCAAGAGGATAACCTTTGACCTATTTGGAAAATGGGAGTGGGTAATATCTAAGCCTCCTAGGGATGAATCCTCTACGGTTGCTTCTGAAAGCACAAGAGCTATCTCAGCTACTCTCCTAACTCTACAAGAAGTTTCTTCTCTTATTTCTTCCACACCTCACTCTCCATCATATTCACCTAGACCTTCCACACCACCTACTCTACATACTATTTTTCCTGAAGAAGTTCAATCATCAACTTTCCATTTTGATTCCTCAATTCCTCAGTCACCACTACAGCCTAATCTATTTGAAGAAATTATGTCCACAATCTTCCATACAAATTCCCCCATTCATCAGTCACCACATTCATCTCCACTTCTTTCATCTCCACCTCATTTCTCTCTAATTCACTCATATCCACCTCATTTACCTCCATCTCCACCTCATTTACCTTCATCTCTACCTCACCAATCTCCACCTCACTCACTCATTCAAGTGTTAATTCCTGATGACATTCCCCCTGTCATCAAACCTTCAACCATAGCATAAGCTTTTCAGATTCCATCCTCTACCGCTACTCAGAATCCATCTTTGTACATGTATGTAGACTTCTCATCCATTGTAAATCAACTTCTTGATTTCATTACCCCGACTCTCGAGAAGCTCTTGGATGACGTTCTGGATCCTATTGTGTACTCCATTGCTGAAATCTCTTCTAAAATAGCCTCTCTCTAATCTGTCTTTTCTTTTGGGGGCCTAGATTTAGTTATTCATGGATCTAGGCAGGGGGAGATGCTTAGTGAAGAAGCTCCAGTTATAGTTACAGTAGTAGTAGAAGCTCCAGTTCCTGCTATAGTAGATTTTGTTCACGATTTAGAAATGACTGAAGTCATCCCAGTTGAGGATGAGTTGACAGTAGTTCCTGAAGTTACTACTGATGTCATTATTAATCCCACAATGAATTTATATTCTGTATTGTCATATTTTAATTTTCTGCACAGTTGTATTCCTAGTCTACTAGTTTTTGAAGGAGATCTATCTAGAGCATTAGTGTGTTACACTGCTCCTATTGAAACATCTATTTTAGAACAGCTTAGATCCAATCTTAGAGCTATTTCTACCTATTTTCAGAATGTCTCAGTCCCACAGATTGTTATGAATAATGATATAATGAATATTCCTGAGCAGATTCATTCCCCTCCTACTTTTGCATTGGGATGAATCTCCTATGCCTAATTTTGATGATCTGTTCAATAAAGATATGGACGAAGTAAATAAAATTGATGAGGCAGTTAAAAAAATTGATACATTATATGATCAGCCACATGAACAGTCTGATGATCCAACAGATTCTGATGATTCTGAAGATTCTAATTCTAAGAAAAGAAAATCCAGGAAAAAGGCTCTAGTTAAGGTTGCTCCTCAACCTTCATCTACAGCTTATATCCCCTATTATATTCTGCATGGGATTACTCTTACACCATACCATCGACATGGCATGAGATACTCTAAAAATGAATAGAAAAGGAGGTAGAAAATGAAAAGATATCACTCACCTCCAAAAACTTGGAGTGGTCCTCCTCCTCCAGCAGCAGGATCCTAAGGTACTTCATCTTCTCAGAATCCTACTTCTCATTTTCCTATAACAACATAATACAGTCATGATAGAGCATCAAGGAAAGACAGACCCGCATGGTTTGAGACTCATGGAAGACAAAGCAGACAACAAGATTATAGCCAAGAAAAGCCAGCTTCTCCAATAGTTAAACCAGAATTAGATCTAGTATACAGAATGGCCAGATTCAAAGAACAAGTTGTTCTTGCTCAGATAAGGAAAGCAAGGACTGAAGGTAAGGACACTTCTCAATTTACTACAATGTCCTCCTACAAGCAACAGGAATTGGAAAAGTATCAGAAGAAAAACATGTTCAATGTTAATGAATATATGAGTTTACATCCAGAGGCAGTTGTTCCTACAGCCTCTTCCCAGAAAATTATTGGTGTTCAAGATCTAAAGCAAAGCAAAAGAGAGTCTGAAGATCAAACTAAAAAGCTAATTTTCACCAAATCTTCTTCAGATTCTTCTTCAGCTGCACCTCAGAAGGACTCTTAATTTTTGATTATAATTTCGAACTTTGTTGTTATGTTTATAAACTTTCTCAAAGCACTTTTTATATCTGCTAAAAATTTATAATTTTGTCAGATAATTATGCTTTGTGTTTTTCATTTTTGATAATATCCTCACCCAAATAGGGGAGATTGTTGGAACTCCTTTTTACTGATTTGGGCTAGGATTACTATCATTTGTTTATGATGTTTATTTTGACCCAAATTGTATAAATTAGGGTCATAGGTCATTTTCAGGATTGTTACTTCAGAAGGAATTCTAGATAAAGCTCAGTTCGACGAACATAGAGCTCAGATCGACGAAAGAGAAAATTTAGTTTGACGAACTCCATGCTCAGTTTGAGGAATGTTGAGCTCAGCTCGACGAAGGAAAAGATCAGTTTATGAATGCTCAATTCAACGAACTTCAGGCTCACCTTGATGAATACAAAGCTCAGCTCGACGAAAGTAATGATCAGTTCATCCAAACTTAGCTCGACGAATTCCAAGTTCTGTTCGATGAAAGACTTGCTGAGTTTGACGAATCAGACAGTAACAGAAGGCAGAATATTTTTATATAATTTGTAACTGAAACTCTGATATTTAATGCTAAATATTCTAAACGAATATAGCCATTTAAGGCATCATTAAATATAGATTTATCATAGAGTTATTAATCTAATTAATTACCAAGGCAGTTACAATTTCTCAAGGAACTCAGACATTTCAGAAATTTGAATTCTTCCCTGACAGCATATATAAATCTATAGAAGATTGTTGCTTAACAATATTTTAGCACACAACGATTTTGAGAGAATTACAGAAATTTTGCTTCAGAATCTCCAAGAGACATCATATTTCATATCTGTCTGGAATATCTACTGGAGAGGAACAACATTCAAGAAGGCGTAACCTTGAAGAAAAGCTCTCCTCCCTTGATCACAATTTATACTCAAATCAGGGGAGCATTTTGCAACAACATCCACTAAAGTCTTCTTAGAGAAACTTGAAAGAGAAGACAAACATCTAAACTCCTTTTAGTTTATTTCTAAACTGTATACAAGGTTATAACTCCCTTCAAAAGTTAACTCTTAGTTTATAAGTCACTTGATCAAAGGACTTAGGTTTATTTTTTGGGTACCTGATCAAAAGCCCAAAGGTTTGTTAGATCTCCCTTAGAAAATATATCTTCTGGTGACAGGGCACCTGATCAAAAACCTGTAATGGATTCCTACCAAGGTGGTAGAAGAGTAAACATACCCAGATTTATTGGGGAACTACTATAAAAATTCCTTGTGTCGTCCGTGATTGTTTTCTTTTTATTCTTGTGTTGTGGATTTTATTTATCTATGTATATATATCACCTATTTTCTAAACTGCTCCAAAAGATAAATTAAAGTTTTTAAATTACATTATTCACGCCCACTCTAGTGTAAAGTTAGATCTATCCCTTAACTTTCAAACCCGATCCAGAAATCAGCCAAAATTCTATCTGCAGTTGCCACGTCAGCATCACGCCCATACGACACGCCCGAGGAGGGCATGTAAGTTGGGCTTGCAATTCAGAAATTTCGGCTAAAAATAAACCTCTAGGGCGACACGCCAGAGGAGGGCGTGTACTTTTCTATATTTTTCTTTTTTTTATATACCACCTGCATAATGGATAAGTGGTTAAGAATTTTTTAGTGCTTGATTAAGATGGTTGGGACGGATAGTATTTATGCACCTTTATATGTCTTTTACTTTTCTACTACCACCCCCGTCCCGATGAGAGGATAAGAACTTTTTAGCACTCTATTGAGATGAGTTTGGGAAGGATATTATTTCTACATTTTAAAAACCCTACTTTCTAAATTAAAAACTTAAGATTTAACAGGAAATTGATCATTCTCAAGTAAAGAGATATAGTGTCTCATACTCGAAAAAGATGAACATAAGTCTCCCAGGTTGAACCTTTGAAGACTAGTAGAAGGTCGATAGCATGGTTCACCATGTAAAGCGTGCATTAAGGTAGTTTCGATTAAAAACAAAAGTTCAGTCAAAATATGTAATCATAGGTGGATGTATCCTCGATAGAGGTGCACTCATATTTGAGGAACCTCCACGGTCAAAGATTTTAATTAATTAAAAAAATAGAGTTTTTATTATTTAAAAAGTATTTTCCAAGTCAAAATTGAGGGCTCTCTACCTCATCTATTTTCAAAACCCCTACGTCTTACTTTTATTTTAACTTTTAAAAATCTTCAACTATTTTTGATAAAATAATAGTTATATTCCTTAAAGTAGAATACTTGGCGTAGATCCGTGGAAAAATACGACCATGATATTTTAAAAAATAATATACTACTACGCGATAGGTGCACTTACCTTAATCTACGTATATAAGTAAAAGGAGGTAGAATACGCAGAACGCCTAATCCATAAATCCAATTTACTTTTTAATTTAAAAACTATCTCATATTTTACTTATCAAAGATCCACGAGGAGGTCTGGACCAGAGAGGTAGAGCCCCAGATGAAGGATATCTGAGAGGTTGCTCTCATGCGTAGAGTATCGTTGGCGCTCTGAATGGTAGCTAGAAGGCTTGAGTGTCATGTCTCAAGCCTTGGATTTGATGATCTTTTTGATGATGATGGTTTGGATTCTGATTCTACTGTGAATTTAGTCGGCCAGTAGTCTTTTGGCCTTTGTCCATTCATACTTGCTTTGTCAGCTAAGTCTTGTATGAGGTTGATACCCTGTGGGGGCTTTATATTCATTTGTACTTTTGTTCTTGTACTTTGTATCATCTTTTGATGACATGTATATGCTGCTTGGGAGCACTCTTTTCGATTGCCTTTGTAATTCTATTTCAGTGTTGAGCTTAGCATGTGTGATGATTTGGACGTATTGACGTCGTTGACTGGTTTTCTTTTGAAGGGCAAGAACCAGTGACATCTTAACTTGTTGGCTAGATGAAGATTAAGATGTCCGGACCAAGGGGTGCCGCTGATTGTAATGACCTACCGCAGGGAAGAAGGGCACACCTTAGATTCGGGGCGGTGCAAGGTCAGTTGATGATGATCATTGGTAGACCTTACCAGCCATTTGTTGATTGTGATGGTGAAGTACCAACCTTTGATCGAGGTATCCGCGATGGGGGAGGCTCTAACGGCGTCGTGACCTACCGCGGGGGATAAGAAAGAACCTTTGATCTGGGTCGGTGCGAGGCCACTTGGAGATGGCGAGGGGTATACCCTACCAATCATTTTGTCATACCAAGGGGGCATTCCCTGGCATTATTGTGACCTACCGCGGGGGGAAGGGATCACCTTCTACACGAGGTGATGCGAGGTCATTCGGGGCATGGCCCTACGGAGTATCCCTACCACGGGCGAGAAGGGCACAACTTCGATTCAGGGCAAATAAGGACTAACATGATGCTGACTGCTGATGGTTGAATAGGGATGCTCCAACTATTTTCCTAAAAATAAATTTAGGGGACAGAAAGAAACATGGAATTAGAATGAAGTGTGAATCAAAATTTGTATAAACATATCTTGTCAAATTCGGGAGTTAGAAGAATAGGGTGGAGCTGCAAGGCTGGCATGTAACTTAGTGTTCTCTGTATGACCTTGAGCTTCTTGTTCAGTTACTTCAGTCGGAGAAATGTCGGTGCGTGCGAGCGTAGAAAATATCCAGGAGTGACTGTTGAAGTATCACAGTATAGTTGGACTCTGCTTGAATGACAACGAACTAAACATCATATGTTACTTGCGGCGGTCCTTCACCTAAAGTTACTGGAAGAATTACAGCGGTAAGGAGCGGAACGAGAGCACTTCCTGGGATGCGCACGTTTGTCGATTTAAGTTTGAGGCTCTTACTTGTTAGTTTGAGTTGGAGCAATGCTGAAAGAAATAGCATGTTCACTATGATCCCTTTATCTATCAAAACTTTGGTTATTTTGGGTGAGGGTTCTCCGACAACTACATTAATGTTGCATAGGCTCTGATGAGGGTCTTGCTCCTTTTTCTTTGTAGAAATTAATCGATTGGCCCTAGGTGAGCGAATTATTGAATCTCCTCTTTCAAGTGACTGCATTCTTCTGTATCATGGCCAAACCCCTGATGGTAATCATAGTATTTTTAGAGATCTCCTCAACTTGGAGCAAGTGGATTAGGTTTTCGCAGTACAGGATGATTTCATATATCCTGAAAGATTTCATCTTGGGTAGCTTTGAGTGGCACGTAATTTTGGCGTCAACAATGTCTTTTTGGTTGACAAGTGTTTTGTAGCCGTCATTATTCTTCTTGGGTTATAAATAAAGATTATCCTTCGGCTTCCTTTTCTTTGTGTGCGGCATACTTAACTCACCCGAGGGTGTCTTCCTGTTGTTATTTGAAGAGAATTGATTAGCAAAAAGATATGCCAACTCTACAAAGGTATCAATTCTTCCTTTCTCTAATGAGTGAAACCAAGCTAGGGCTTGTCCTTTTAGTGTAGCAAGAAATACTTGACATAACAGCTCGTCTGAGGCCTGGCGAATGTGCATGTCGGCCACATAATGCCTTATGTGCATGAGCGGATCACCTGTTTTGTCGAATCATTTGATGTTCGGATACTTGAAGCCCTTTGGGATAGGGCATGCCAAGACGGACGACGTGAATGGCGAGTGCTGGTAAAAGAGGCTGGGATTCATTGAAGTGTGATTCCAGATGTGACCTTGTTCCCTGATATTCGGGCTATGAACTTAATATCCAAATCCATTTTGTCTTGTGTTTTTGTGGTTTGGTAGGCAGTGAAGGTAACTGCTCATCGTGTCCTGAATTGATTCTTCTGGAGTTGGTGAACTGCTATACTCAGAGAACTCCTTTTTATGTCATATGTTCTTTGTGAGAAGTATTTAGTTGAAGAGGAAGGTGCTCACCACTATAGTATATTGGCAGGTTGATGGACTACCGCAGAACTTTTCCCTATTTCTTGATAAAGAGCGATAATTTGGTCTTGCAATTTGTTTATCTGGGTGAAGCATTTGTCGAGCATGCTTGTACTCACATCGATGGATTTATGCTGGTCAGATATATCAATGCAGATGGGAGAGGGGATGGCAATTCCTCGGCCCCTTCTGACTGATTTTCGGATGGCGATGGCTTTCTTCCTTGCCATAGTCTCGAGTGTCACTGGTTAGAGGACACTGTCTTCAAAATCTTTTAAAATCTTCATCGCGTTTTGCGGGAACGTGTTCCCATAAACGATGCCAAACTATTGAGGCCAACTCAACCCTCCTAGTAGACCGGACTAAACTGCGATGCCTTAGCCCATGGAGTGCACGAGCACACACATAGTCACAAAATAAGAAGAAGCACCCAAGACGTTTTTAACGTGAAAAAACCCTTAAATGGTTAAAAAAACCACGTAACTGGTATGGTGTCAACCAAACATCACTATTGGCGGTTGTTTACAGATCGTATAGAGAATTTAGGGCGATAGGACGCTCCTCGTTACAACAGTGAGATGAGAGATTGAGAGTGCTCGGTGGGCAATAGGCCTCCTCACACGAAGCTAGTACTTTTTATGCTTTGATGGAACGTTTTTAGATGCTGCCTTGCGAATTTCATGGCGGAGCACATAAAGATGCGTGGGAGATGACATGAGTGGCACTGCGCATGTAGGAGGCTTTGTAGAATGTCACATAGATCATCTTCTTCTTATGAGCATCGTGGACTTAGACGGATTTTTGGGTGGCCCGATTGGTGGAGGAGGCTTGTAGGAGGATTTTGGCAGATCTCCGACTTGAGGAAGAAGAAGACTGGGAGGAGGAAAATTTAGGAATGAAGGGGGTTCGGGGGCCTTTTTATAGGCTCCAGTAGGTGGTTATGGTGGTTACGCGCCTATCCGCACACTATAACCAACCATAAATACTATTTGTAGAATGCATTTAACATAGTTTTGGGCATAAACAATGTGTGTAAAATTTACTAAATGCATGACAATTTTTAATTAATGATAACCCCACACTAATCATGGCGGTTAGTTGGTGGTTACCCACGAAATGGATAACGGCGATCACAGTGGAATGATCGGGCAGCAGGGAAGGTCTGTTACGAAAGAGCGGCCAACTCACTGGCGGACGGTCGCCGATGAGAGGAGCAAAGGGGCCGCGATCGGCGGAACGGCCGCCCGCGGCGGGAGAAACCACGAGGAGGGGTGGTCGTGTGTGGTCGCCCCTCGCGGGCGGCGTCCTGCGGCCGCAGGGTGGGGCGGCCGGACTCGACCATCTCTTGCAAGAGGAATCCCACGGACGTGATGGGATACTGCGGGGAGGGGTTTCCGGACACGACCCTCCCCATGAGTGCGTCGCCCCGCGGCGGCGGGAGGCAGTCGTGTGGAGGATGGCCGGACACGGCCTTCCCTTGCGGGTGGCACCCCGCGGCCGCAGGGAGGGGTGATCGGGCACAGCTGCCCCCTATGGGTGGTGCTCCGCGGCCGCGGGAGGCGGCCTTGGGTAGGGGAAACCGGGCATGATCTCCCCTTGCGAGCAAAACCGCACGACCACGAGAGGCGGCCGAGGGGAGGGGCGGTTGCAATGTGGTCCTGGTGTGGCCGATCGGTCATGGCCTGCCCGACACCAGTGATGGTGGCGCGGGTGGCCGGTCTTGGTGGTGGATTGGATGGTGCACATAGATCATGTGTTGCAATTGCGTGTGTGGCGTTAAAACCCATGATCCCATCAAGTTAGTGCGAGATCATGGGGAGGAGGCTATTCACACCCCAAATTCTCTATAAATTTAGGATGATTATCAATGCATATTTCATTTGTATGATTAATGCCCTGTAAGTTGTGGACAATGTTTTATTTTTCTTTTTTATAACATGTAAAGTAAATACGGTTGGACTGTAGTAATATACAATCAGAGTGCTTTAAAATTTATCTGGATTTTTATACAATGGGTTGGTGCCCGACAGGCTGAATGCTGGCACAACTTTAGCTTCATTTCTTCCTAACTTTTTTGTAGATTTACTCCTTGAATACATATAGACGAGTGTGCATCCCCATATTTGTTGAGTGGGCCCGCCCAACTGATGCAGGCTTCCACGTTGACACCAAATAAATCTACGGATGAACACGTCTGCCTCTCCTTGATCCAATCCTATACTCGCACAATCATTTTACGCAGCACCACGTTATTTGATTTTATCAATTATATGCTAACGTACGGGTAGCCTAGCCGCTTAGGATCGAACAAAGGCTATATGCCAATATTCTTTCCGGCTAAAAGGACTCATCTGGTCCGAACGAGCGGTATTGTATCAAAAGAGATCTACCAAAAATAACGATTCAGAAGAAGGTAGATCTCTCCCAACAAAAGAAAACGAAGGTTCGCCAAGTCTTTTCGAAAATAAAATCAATTAAGATAAACACAAATCAATCGAAGGAAAACCACGATTATTCAACGCTTCAAGATGTAACGCTGTTGAAACCGAAAAATCGGTCTCATGTGGAGTTCGACCCTTGGGGAAGGGGTGACCGCGCACCTACTACCCTCAAGCGAACGATCTAGGCACAAGACTAGGAACACGAGGGACAGACTCAAGGTCTCAGCGTGGAGGACCCGCCGCATACCCGGAAGACTAACTAACGCTTCCCCTCCCAAGCCAAGGGCTGAGCTAAGGCACCTTCGGAGGGCTCTCTTGGCCGACCGGATCATCCAAGGAGGATCTCGAGATCCACTCCCAAACTAGAGGTGCCACCTCGGGTCTATGTAAAATGCTCCCCGCCTGCCTTACTATTGGTGCCAAACCTCCCAGCAGCCCTACTCTACGCAGCCCCAACTGGGCCGCAAATAGCGGAACTCCGCTACTCTGAAAGGATGGCAACGGGCCATCAGGGGCTTCCGGGCATCTATACCTCGGGGCCCACACGGGGGGAGCGGTTCACGAACACACCGCTCGCCCAAGACAGGGGGAGTAAACTACATTCACAGAGCATCAGAGATATAAAAGAATATTACAGGAATATAAATTCCATACTCGGCACGCAGGCCGGAAATATAAACAAAAAGGCCTTCGAGGGCCAGCACAAGTTTGGGCTTAAGCCCGCTACTCCCCGCATGGTACTGCAACACTTGTACGCCAACGTCTCGATGAGCGGCGGTCAACTAGTCATCGGTCGGCCAACATAAGCGGACCAAACATATTGTGCACATCCCCTTTTTGGGGGCTACGGAGTGCATTCCCTGCAAGCGGCTAAATAAACAACTTCCTCGGAGTCTTCTCCGGGAACCCCAGAACATCACCAATCCGGCTCACACGTCCGGATGGGCTTCACACAGCATGCCTAAACCCGTACTCACGCTTCCGTGCACTAATGCAATTAACTGCGGGGACGTACACGTCAACCCGTCGGGGAGCTCCCTTCCCCCCACCCGTTGGTGGAGAGGGGCTTCCGTGCGAATATGGAAATTGAAGGCTTCACAGGACCAAGTTGAAACATCGTTACCCTTGTCGCGTGTTTGGCGGCGGGGACGGGAGAGGAGCTCCGGGTCGATTCTGCTACGTGCAGCCGCGTCTGTGTTCGATCCCCACTATAGGCCGAGCCTCGCTCTAGGCCGAGCCTCGCTCCAGGCCGAGCCTCGCTCCAGGCCGAGCCTCGCTCCAGGCCGAGCCTCACTCGGGCTGCTGCTTTGCCGGCGACGGGAGAGAGAGAAAAAGGAGGGCGGCCGGCTCCCGCTTTGCCGGCGACAGGAGAGAAAGGGAAAGGGGCGGCCGGGCTGCTGCTTTGCCGGCGACGGGAGAGAAGGGGAAAGAGTCGGCCGGCTCCCGCTTCGCCGGCGATGGGAGAGAGAGAGGGGGCGGTCGTGGTTGCCACTACAGGCGGCGGTGGCGGCGAGAGAGAGAGATAAAATCCGCCGTGCCCTAGCTTGGGCGGCGACGGCGAGAGAGATAGAGGGGGCGGCGGCCCCTTGCTGCTCCAAGCCGAGGGTGAGAGAGGGAGGGGGCGGCGGCGGCGCTGTTTTGCCGGCGACGGGAGAGGGCGGGGAAGGAGCGGCGGCGGCTGGACCCGAGATCCATGGCTAGGGTTCCCCTTCTCTTCTTCTCTCCCTGTTTCTATTTCCCTTTTCTTCTCCCGCTGTTCCCCCCGAGCCCCACCCTGCTTCTCCTTTTTTTTATTTGCTTTTTCTTTTTTTGTTCCCAGCCCCCCACGCCCTGCTGAACCCGATCCCCCCCCCCTTTATCCAATCTCATGTATATATATAATATAATAATATATATATATTATATAATATAATAATGTATATATTATATAATATATATATATATATATATATATTATATATAATATAATAATACATATATTATATAAAATTACATATATATATATATATATATATTCTAACAACGCACACATAAAACCGTCGCACGCACGCACGAGGACCCGCACGTCCTCAAACGGGGTCGCACCGACTCGTCGCCCACAACACGCCCCTAGGCTGCTTTTTGGGGAGGGTCCCACTCGCCCGGCTACGGGGTTGTACACAATCCCCGCTCTTTTTGAGCTTGGCACAAGCTCGGAAAGAATCATCCAACCCAACGTATCCGGTGAGTGGGAGCCGACCCAAAAAAAAGTTTGAGAGAAACTGAAATCTGCACTTGGAGCATCGATCTCTCCACGACCTTTCTGATCTTTTGAATCGCTCGATACCCTTTGGCTCACTGCTATCGAATTGCCCTTATACCATTACTTACAACAAGTACATAATTTCTCGTGATATCATGAAACAACAAAACCGTATCCTCTGGTACACGCTGAGCTAATCCTTTCCCCCCAGGTGCGCCTACACCCCTGCCAGCTAATGAGAGCCTGACAGCGAGTCCACCCGGGGCCGAGCAGCACTCGGGGTCCCTTACCCCCCAGGTGTGCCTTCAGCTCCGCCAGCTAGTGAGAGCCTGATAGCGAGTCTACCCGGGGCCGAGCATCACTCGGGGTCCTGCAAAATATCCAAACTCCGAACTCTCTCCCTTACCCCCCCAGGTGTGCCTACAGCCCTGCCAGCTAGTGAGAGCCTGACAGCGAGTCTACCCGGGGCCGAGCATCACTCGGGGTCCTACAAAATATCCAAACTCCAAACTCTCTCCCTTACCCCCCAGGTATGCCTACAGCCCTGCCAGCTAGTGAGAGCCTGACAGCGAGTCTACCCGGGGCCGAGCATCACTCGGGGTCCTGCGAAAGACTCTCCAAGAACCAACCCTTTCCCCCCAGGTGTGCCTACAGCCCTGCCAGCTAATGAGAGCCTGACAGCGAGTCTACCCGGGGTCCACTACTACCGCCATCGAGTGACTTCTGGCCCTGCCAGCTAGGTGAGAGCCTGACAGCGGGATCTGCTCGAGGCCCACGGATGACACCGAGTGACTTCCGGCCCTGCCAGCTAGGTGAGAGCCTGGCAGCGGGATCTGCTCGGGGTCCAAAACAACCGCCATCGAGTGACTTCCGGCCCTGCCAGCTAGGTGAGAGCCTGACAGCGGGATCTGCTCGAGGCCCACGGATGACACCGAGTGACTTCCGGCCCTGCCAGCTAGGTGAGAGCCTGGCAGCGGGATCTGCTCGGGGTCCAAAACAACCGCCATCGAGTGACTTCCGGCCCTCCCAGCTAGGTGAGAGCCTGACAGCGGGATCTGCTCGAGGCCCACGGATGACACCGAGTGACTTCCGGCCCTGTCAGCTAGGTGAGAGCCTGGCAGCGGGATCTGCTCGGGGTCCAAAACAACCGCCATCGAGTGACTTCCGGCCCTGCCAGCTAGGTGAGAGCATGACATCGGGATCTACTCGAGGCCCACGGATGACACCGAGTGACTTCCGGCCCTGTCAGCTAGGTGAGAGCCTGACAGCGGGATCTGCTCGGGGTCCACAACTACCACCACTTGACTTTGCTCGAGATGGAGACATCTTATCTACTTAAGAGGTGCTGGAGAGTCAATTGCACCGATGCTTTTACAAATGGAGGACGCATTCTATACATAAGAGAGACGATCTGGAAGTCGCCAAATCGGGAAGCTGGCGTCCGAGCATGTTCCTAATAATTCCTCCAATCGGAAGAGAGATGCAATCGGGGGGACATAGGCCGACGTGCAAGGGGGGAGCTGATCTCGGCCGTCAGTGCAGAGGCTCGGTCTTACAATAGCGCTCAGAGTCCCGAGGCATCGTCCCATCATCCGAATTGGGCTATTTAGAAGGAACAGGTTGGACGTTTCGTATCCTGATCTAATGACAAAGATCACTTTCCGCCATGTCACATGTGATTGCTTGGAGAGATCGGCCCTTTATCAAATCTGGGAGGTTAGCGTCTAGGCTCGTTCCTGATAATTCCTCTAGTCGGAGGAGAGGTGCGATCAGGGGGACATAGGCCGGCGTGCAAGGGAGGAGCTGATCTCGGCCGTCAGTGCAGAGGCTCGGTCTTACAATAGCGCTTAAAGTCCCGAGGCACCGTCCCATCGTCCGAACTAGGCTATTTAAAAGGAACGGGTTGGACGCTAGGCTTCCGGAGTCGATCGCGAGGCTAACCCTTGAAGCCCTCAGAAGCTCGAGGCGAATCGGTAATAAAGAAAAAACTTGACCGCTACCGAATTGCAAGGAAGAGACAACATATTACCGCTATGGAGGGAATCCTTTCCGGTCACCCCGGCTGCTTATACCTCTCACCTGCTCTCTTACTCGATCTTGAAGATAATAACCTCCAGGTTTCTCGTTGATGCAATAAGTGGGGATACACGGGTTTTCACAGGTAGAAGCGCTTCAAATAGGTGCAAATCCTACTCCAAATGCTATGGGATTCAAACAACAGCTATGGGAGGGGACAACTCTGAGTATGAGGACCTTACACACAAAGTGTCAACGCATGACCGTGGTCGTCACCTGGTTCCACTTCTATAGCCATGATGTTCGCCTGAGTTCTTCTGTGCTGGTCACTCTCCACGCTCACCGCACCAAAATGTTGAAACCGAAAAATCGGTCTCATGTGGAGTTCGACCCTTGGGGAAGGGGTGACCGCGCACCTACTACCCTCAATCGAACGATCTAGGCACAAGACTAGGAACACGAGGGACAGACCCAAGGTCTCAGCGTGGAGGACCCACCGCATACCCGGAAGACTAACTAACGCTTCCCCTCCCAAGCCAAGGGCTGAGCTAAGGCACCTTTGGAGGGCTCTCTTGGCCGACCGGATCATCCAAGGAGGATCTCGAGATCCACTCCCAAACTAGAGGTGCCACCTCGGGTCTATGTAAAATGCTCCCCGCCTGCCTTACTATTGGCGCCAAACTGCCCAGCAGCCCTACTCTACGGAGCCCCAACTGGGCCGCCAATAGCGGAACTCCGCTACTCTGAAAGGATGGCAACGGGCCATCAGGGGCTTCCCGGCATCTATACCTCGGGGCCCACATGGGGGGAGCGGTTCACGAACACACCGCTCGCCCAAGACAGGGGGAGTAAACTACATTCACAGAGCATCAGAGATATAAAAGAATATTACAGGAATATAAATTCCATACTCGGCATGCAGGCCGGAAATATAAACAAAAAGGCCTTCGAGGGCCAGCACAAGTTTGGGCTTAAGCCCGCTACTCCCCGCCTGGTACTGCAACACCTGTACGCCAACGTCTCGACGAGCGGCGGTCAACTAGTCATCGATCGGCCAACATAAGCGGACCAAACATATTGTGCACATCCCCTTTTTGGGGGCTACGGAGTGCATTCCCTGCAAGCGGCTAAATAAACAACTTCCTCGGAGTCTTCTCCGGGAACCCCAGAACATCACCAATCCGGCTCACACGTCCGGATGGGCTTCACACAGCATGCCTAAACCCGTACTCACGCTTCCGGGCACTAATGCAATTAACTGCGGGGACGTACACGTCAACCCGTCGGGGAGCTCCCTTCCCCCAACCCGTTGGTGGAGAGGGGCTTCCGTGCGAATATGGAAATTGAAGGCTTCACATGCCCAAGTTGAAACATCGTTACCCTTGTCCCGTGTTTGGCGGCGGGGACGGGAGAGGAGCTCCGGGTTGATTCTGCTACGTGCGGCCGCGTCTGTGTTCGATCCCCACTATAGGCCGAGCCTCGCTCCAGGCCGAGCCTCGCTCCAGGCCGAGCCTCGCTCCAGGCCGAGCCTCACTCGGGCTGCTGCTTTGCCGGCGACGGGAGAGAGGGAAAAAGGGGGGCGGCCGGCTCCCGCTTTGCCGGCGACGGGAGAGAAAGGGAAAGGGGCGGCCGGGCTGCTGCTTTGCCGGCGACGGGAGAGAAGGGGAAAGAGTCGGCCGGCTCCCGCTTCGCCGGCGACGGGAGAGAGAGAGGGGGCGGCCGTGGGGGCTACTACAGGCGGCGGTGGCGGCGAGAGAGAGAGATAAAATCCGCCGTGCCCTAGCTTGGGCGGCGACGGCGAGAGAGATAGAGGGGGCGGCGGCCCCTTGCTGCTCCAAGCCGAGGGTGAGAGAGGGAGGGGGCGGCGGCGGCGCTGCTTTGCCGATGACGGGAGAGGGCGGGGAAGGAGCGGCGGCGGCTGGACCCGAGATCCATGGCTAGGGTTCCCCTTCTCTTCTTCTCTCCCTGCTTCTATTTCCCTTTTCTTCTCCCGCTGTTCCCCACTATAGGCCGAGCCTCGCTCCAGGCCGAGCCTCGCTCCAGGCCGAGCCTCACTCGGGCTGCTGCTTTGCCGGCGACGGAGAGAGAGAAAAAGGGGGGCGGCCGGCTCCCGCTTTGCCGGCGACGGGAGAGAAAGGGAAAGGGGCGGCCGGGCTGCTGCTTTGCCGGCGACGGGAGAGAAGGGGAAAGAGTCGGCCGGCTCCCGCTTCGCCGGCGACGGGAGAGAGAGGGGGCGGCCGTGGTTGCCACTACAGGCGGCGGCGGCGGCGGCGAGAGAGAGATAAAATCCGCCGTGCCCTAGCTTGGGCGGCGACGGCGAGAGAGATAGAGGGGGCGGCGGCCCCTTGCTGCTCCAAGCCGAGGGTGAGAGAGGGAGGGGGCGGCGGCGGCGCTGCTTTGCCGGCGACGGGAGAGGGCGGGGAAGGAGCGGCGGCGGCTGGACCCGAGATCCATGGCTAGGGTTCCCCTTCTCTTCTTCTCTCCCTGCTTCTATTTCCCTTTTCTTCTCCCGCTGTTCCCCCCGAGCCCCACCCTGCTTCTCCTTTTTTTTATTTGCTTTTTCTTTTTTTGTTCCCAGCCCCCCACGCCCTGCTGAACCCGATCCCCCCCCCTTTATCCAATCTCATGTATATATATAATATAATAATATATATATATTATATAATATAATAATATATATATTATATAATATAATAATATATATATATATTATATAATATAATAATACATATATTATATAAAAGACATATATATATATATTCTAACAACGCGCACATAAAACCCTCGCACGCACGCACGAGGACCCGCACGTCCTCAAATGGGGTCGCACCGACTCGTCGCCCACAACACGCCCCTAGGCTGCTTTTTGGGGAGGGTCCCACTCGCCCGGCTACGGGGTTGTACACAATCCCCGCTCTTTTCGAGCTTGGCACAAGCTCGGAAAGAATCATCCAACCCAACGTATCCGGCGAGTGGGAGCCGACCCAAAAAAAAGATTGAGAGAAACTGAAATCTGCACTTGGAGCATCGATCTCTCCACGACCTTTCTGATCTTTTGAATCGCTCGATACCCTTTGGCTCACTGCTATCGAATTGCCCTTATACCATTACTTACAACAAGTACATAATTTCTCGTGATATCGTGAAACAACAAAGCCGTATCCTCTGGTACACGCTGAGCTAATCCTTTCCCCCCAGGTGCGCCTACACCCCTGCCAGCTAATGAGAGTCTGACAGCGAGTCCACCCGGGGCCGAGCAGCACTCGGGGTCCCTTACCCCCCAGGTGTGCCTTCAGCCCCGCCAGCTAGTGAGAGCCTGACAGCGAGTCTACCCGGGGCCGAGCATCACTCGGGGTCCTGCAAAATATCCAAACTCCGAACTCTCTCCCTTACCCCCCCAGGTGTGCCTACAGCCCTGCCAGCTAGTGAGAGCCTGACAGCGAGTCTACCCGGGGCCGAGCATCACTCGGGGTCCTACAAAATATCCAAACTCCAAACTCTCTCCCTTACCCCCCAGGTGTGCCTACAGCCCTGCCAGCTAGTGAGAGCCTGACAGCGAGTCTACCCGGGGCCGAGCATCACTCGAAGTCCTGCGAAAGACTCTCCAAGAACCAACCCTTTCCCCCCAGGTGTGCCTACAGCCCTGCCAGCTAATGAGAGCCTGACAGCGAGTCTACCCGGGGTCCACTACTACCGCCATCGAGTGACTTCCGGCCCTGCCAACTAGGTGAGAGCCTGACAGCGGGATCTGCTCGAGACCCACGGATGACACCGAGTGACTTCCGGCCCTGCCAGCTAGGTGAGAGCCTGGCAACGGGATCTACTCGGGGTCCAAAACAACCGCCATCGAGTGACTTCCGGCCCTGCCAGCTAGGTGAGAGCCTGACAGCGGGATCTGCTCGAGGCCCACGGATGACACCGAGTGACTTCCGGCCCTGCCAGCTAGGTGAGAGCCTGGCAGCGGGATCTGCTCGGGGTCCAAAACAACCACCATCGAGTGACTTCCGGCCCTGCCAGCTAGGTGAGAGCCTGACAGCGGGATCTGCTCGAGGCCCACGGATGACAACGAGTGACTTCCGGCCCTGTCAGTTAGGTGAGAGCCTGGCAGCGGGATCTGCTCGGGGTCCAAAACAACCGCCATCGAGTGACTTCCGGCCCTGCCAGCTAGGTGAGAGCCTGACAGCGGGATCTGCTCGAGGCCCACGGATGACACCGAGTGACTTCCGGCCCTGTCAGCTAGGTGAGAGCCTGACAGCGGGATCTGCTCGGGGTCCACAACTACCACCACTTGACTTTGCTCGAGATGGAGACATCTTATCTACTTAAGAGGTGCTGGAGAGTCAATTGCACCGATGCTTTTACAAATGGAGGACGCATTCTATACATAAGAGAGACGATCTGGAAGTCGCCAAATCGGGAAGCTGGCATCCGAGCATGTTCCTAATAATTCCTCCAATCGGAAGAGAGATGCAATCGGGGGGACATAGGCCGACGTGCAAGGGGGGAGCTGATCTCGGCCGTCAGTGCAGAGGCTCGGTCTTACAATAGCGCTCAGAGTCCCGAGGCATCATCCCATCATCCGAATTGGGCTATTTAGAAGGAACAGGTTGGACGTTTCGTATCCTGATCTAATGACAAAGATCACTTTCCGCCATGTCACATGTGATTGCTTGGAGAGATCGTCCCTTTATCAAATCTGGGAGGTTAGCGTCTAGGCTCGTTCCTGATAATTCCTCTAGTCGGAGGAGAGGTGCGATCGGGGGGACATAGGCCGGCGTGCAAGGGGGGAGCTGATCTCGGCCGTCAGTGCAGAGGCTCGGTCTTACAATAGCGCTTAAAGTCCCGCGGCACCGTCCCATCGTCCGAACTAGGCTATTTAAAAGGAACGGGTTGGACGCTAGGCTTCCGGAGTCGATCGCGAGGCTAACCCTTGAAGCCCTCAGAAGCTCGAGGCGAATCGGTAATAAAGAAAAAACTTGACCGCTACCGAATTGCAAGGAAGAGACAACATATTACCACTAGGGAGGGAATCCTTTCCGGTCACCCCGGCTGCTTATACCTCTCACCTGCTCTCTTACTCGATCTTGAAGATAATAACCTCCAGGTTTCTCGTTGATGCAATAAGTGGGGATACACGGGTTTTCACAGGTAGAAGCACTTCAAATACGTGCAAATCCTACTCCAAATGCTATGGGATTCAAACAACAGCTATGGGAGGGGACAACTCTGAGTATGAGGACCTTACACACAAAGTGTCAACGCATGACCGTGGTCGTCACCTGGTTCCACTTCTATAGCCATGATGTTCGCCTGAGTTCTTCTGTGCTGGTCACTCTCCACGCTCACCGCACCAAAATGTTGAAACCGAAAAATCGGTCTCATGTGGAGTTCGACCCTTGGGGAAGGGGTGACCGCGCACCTACTACCCTCAAGCGAACGATCTAGGCACAAGACTAGGAACACGAGGGACAGACCCAAGGTCTCAGCGTGGAGGACCCGCCGCATACCCGGAAGACTAACTAACACTTCCCCTCCCAAGCCAAGGGCTGAGCTAAGGCACCCTCGGAGGGCTCTCTTGGCCGACCGGATCATCCAAGGAGGATCTCGAGATCCACTCCCAAATTAGAGGTGCCACCTCGGGTCTATGTAAAATGCTCCCCGCCTGCCTTACTATTGGCGCCAAACCGCCCAGCAGCCCTACTCTACGCAGCCCCAACTGGGCCGCCAATAGCGGAACTCCGCTACTCTGAAAGGATGGCAACGGGCCATCAGGGGCTTCCCGGCATCTATACCTCGGGGCCCACACGGGGGGAGCGGTTCACGAACACACCGCTCGCCCAAGACAGGGGGAGTAAACTACATTCACAGAGCATCGGAGATATAAAAGAATATTACAGGAATATAAATTCCATACTCGGCACGCAGGCCGGAAATATAAACAAAAAGGCCTTCGAGAGCCAGCACAAGTTTGGGCTTAAGCCCGCTACTCCCCGCCTGGTACTGCAACACCTGTACGCCAACGTCTCGACGAGCAGCGGTCAACTAGTCATCGGTCGGCCAACATAAGCGGACCAAACATATTGTTCACATCCCCTTTTTGGGGGCTACAGAGTGCATTCCCTGCAAGCGGCTAAATAAACAACTTCCTCGGAGTCTTCTCCGGGAACCCCAGAACATCACCAATCCGGCTCACACGTCCGGATGGGCTTCACACAGCATGCCTAAACCCGTACTCACGCTTCCGGGCACTAATGCAATTAACTGCGGGGACGTACACGTCAACCCGTCGGGGAGCTCCCTTCCCCCCACCCGTTGGTGGAGAGGGGCTTCCGTGCGAATATGGAAATTGAAGGCTTCACATGCCCAAGTTGAAACATCGTTACCCTTGTCGCGTGTTTGGCGGCGGGGATGGGAGAGGAGCTCCGGGTCGATTCTGCTACGTACGGCCGCGTTTGTGTTCGATCCCCACTATAGGCCGAGCCTCGCTCCAGGCCGAGCCTCGCTCCAGGCCGAGCCTCGCTCCAGGCCGAGCCTCGCTCCAGGCCGAGCCTCGCTCCAGGCCGATCCTCGCTCCAGGCCGAGCCTCACTCGGGCTGCTGCTTTGCCGGCGACGGGAGAGAGAGAAAAAGGGGGGCGACCGGCTCCCGCTTTGCCGGCGACGGGAGAGAAAGGGAAAGGGGCGGCCGGGCTGCTGCTTTGCTGGCGACGGGAGAGATGGGGAAAGAGTCGGCCGGCTCCCGCTTCGCCGGCGATGGGAGAGAGAGAGGGGGCGGCCGTGGTTGCCACTACAGGCGGCGGCGGCGGCGAGAGAGAGAGATAAAATCCGCCGTGCCCTAGCTTGGGCGGCGACGGCGAGAGAGATAGAGGGGGCGGCGGCCCCTTGCTGCTCCAAGCCGAGGGTGAGAGAGGGAGGGGGCGGCGGCGGCGCTGCTTTGCCGGCGACGGGAGAGGGCGGGGAAGGAGCGGCGGCGGCTGGACCCGAGATCCATGGCTAGGGTTCCCCTTCTCTTCTTCTCTCCCTGCTTCTATTTCCCTTTTCTTCTCCCGCTGTTCCCCCCGAGCCCCACCCTGCTTCTCCTTTTTTTTATTTGCTTTTTCTTTTTTTGTTCCCAGCCCCCCACGCCCTGCTGAACCCGATCCCCCCCCCCTTTATCCAATCTCATGTATATATATAATATAATAATATATATATTATATAATATAATAATATATATATTATATAATATAATAATATATATATATATATTATATAATATAATAATACATATATTATATAAAATTACATATATATATATATATTCTAACAACGCGCACATAGAACCCTCGCACGCACGCACGAGGACCCGCACGTGCTCAAACGGGGTCGCACCGACTCATCGCCCACAACACGCCCCTAGGCTGCTTTTTGGGGAGGGTCCCACTCGCCCGGCTACGGGGTTGTACAAACGCCAAGAATTTCCACCACAAAAATATCTAGTAAAAGAAACACACGAGAGTAGAAATTTTTTGTTACCCAATCGGAATTGATGATTCCAATTTCTTTGCTTGGATCGCCCTTCAACGGCTCCGCCGGAGTCACGTCGGAAGGAGAGGAAACTTATCCGCCTTCGTCGCTTCACGCCTTGGCCGAGAATCCACGAAGCTTTTTTGCAATCACCTTGGCCTAACCACCAAGAGATAGGGAGTGGTCGGGTTCTCCTTTGAGGGGAATGGAGAGGAGGAGGAGAGGGTGGCCGAAATTTGAGAGGGAGAGGGGAGTGGCCGGCGGCCAAGAGAGAAGAGAATGGGGGAGGGTCGAATTTCTCAAAGAGGAAGGAGAAAGGATGGGAAAAATTCAAAACTTGAATTCTTTGGATTTCTTTTTTTTTCATTCACTAAATCAATATGAGAACCATACATGCCTATATATAGGCTTACACCACTCCATCTCCTCCAATTCAAAATTCAAAATTCAAAATTCAAAATGATATTATGATGGTTATATGGACCCATCATGAAATAAAAAAAAACAATGCAAAATTTAAATGCATGAAATTAAAATACTCTTGATGATTATAGGCACCCATCATAACATGAAATTAAAATAACATTGCAAATAAAACAAAAACATAAAAATGATTTAATAATTATAAAAATTATTAATAAATTATTAATAATTATTAATATATTGGTTTGCGCCCAGGACGGATATTATGGCGACGCTCCACATGGTCATCACGGCGCCGCAAATCTTTATATGGAGGCGGAGAAAGTTCTTCCGTAAGTACGCCATCACCATCTTCAATATGTTGAGGGTTGTCGTCTGCATCAATCCTCCCCCGCTCAAAAGTACTCATCACCGATGAGTTGGTCTGAATGCACCAGTGTGAGAGAGCAACATCCAAAAGAGCCACCTTCGATCCAAGAACCCAAGAGTCATCGGAGGCCGGGCAATCACGCCATCGAATCAAGTAACCGTAATCATTACCATAAGTAGAGGAGAGCACTTCAACCTGGAGTTTCCTGTCATGCAAAAAGATGGTCCTGGGGAACCTTGGAAAAGCATTAGGCAATAAAGGAAAATAAGTTTCTACATCAACTACCAACGTACCTCCAGTGAATACCGATGAAGAGAGCGATCCAGGCACAAGCTCACTACCCAAATCATAAGAAAACAAAGTGGACCCAAACAGACAGGCAGATAATTCAAGTAGTGGAGAAATATATGGCGTTAAATTAGAAACATTAAAAATAGGGGTAATACCCCAATCAGTGGAAAACTTCAAATGATATGCGTATTCTCCTAATTTCTTTAATATCCGAAAAAGATCCAGCTCGCCAACTCGCCAACTTTCTATAGTGCCCGAAGGCAACCATTCAGGGATGAGACGCACAAAAACTAAATCGCCAGTAATATAGTTGTACAACCCCGTGTCCGGCGAGCGGGTCCCGCCAGGGAGGTCGAGCGGACCTGGTCCCGCGACCCGCACCCAAACGGCGAAACAGATATACGGCAGAAGGGCTGGCCCGCTCCTGCCCATTTCACGCGAGCGAGCCGGCGAGGCGAGCGAGCGGGTCGCGCGAAGAGTCCTTGGCCAGAGCAGATGAGTTTGGCGACCCACGACCAGCGAGTCGATCGAGGTCGCGGTGACCGCCGACCAACCCCCGCACGCGACCTGGCTGCCGGTCCGCCCGGTAGAAGACGAGCAGGTCACGACGGTCCGGCTCGCGCTCGCCCAGGGAGGATAGGTGAGCCACTAGAGCCAGGTTGCGCCCGCCTCCCGCGGAGGGTAATTGGAGGCGAGCTGACTCCCCGTAGGGTGCGAATAGCTACTCAGGACAGCGGAGCTTCGCTGTTGGCAGACCAGGCCGGACTGCGTATAGCCACTTAGAACAGCGGAGTTTGGCTGTTGGCAGACCCAACCAGGGGCTTTTTAGTATTTTCAGGTCAGTCCTTCTGGTTATTGGCAGTTCAGATTCCAAAAAACTATAAATAAGACCCAAGGGGTACCTCAGAGGGCACGCGTTCAGTGCCTCCTTACTCTCATTCTCAAGTGCTCTCTGAGGATACCTTAGCTCGGTTTCTTGCTAAGGAGGGGAAGCGCTCAGAGATCTTCCGGGTTTGTGGTGGGACCTCCCCGCCGAGCCCTTGGGTCTGTTCTTTCTTGTCTCTTTCGTTATTTTTCTTGCAGGAGCAAAGTAGGCGCGAGACCACCCCTTCCCCAAGGGTCGAACTCCACAAGAGGCCGGATTTTGGTTTCAACATCTTGGAGCGGTGAGCGTGGAGAGTGGTCAGTGCGGAAAAGCTTCGGCGAGCTCAATGACGGGAGGACAAGGATCTGACAGGCAGGACTCGCCGCCCCCTCCGCCCCCTCCGCCTCTCGCAACAGTGGGAATGTTTGAAGACTTCAGGAACGAGGTGCTGGGCCTCGTCAAGATCGCACTCGGCGTGCGGGCCGAGTGCTCGACTCCGGCAACACAGATCGCGACCGCCCCCTCTTTGGACGAGGATGCCCCTGGCCGGCGAGCTGGAAAGGAAGTGGCCGAGGAAGGCCGAGGGGGCGAGCTCTCGGGGCGCGAGCTTTTCCCCGGCTCGGCAAGCCGAGGCAGGTTCGGCGAGCTGGGTCCGCGAGATTCGCCGGCTCGCCCAGTGGGGGGATGCAGTCCTTTCAGCGAGCTGGTTTCCTCAGCACCAGTACCAGAAGGGTTCAGGGAGCCCGAGATGTCCTATTACACCGGGAAGGGAGACCCGGTCCAGCACGTCCAATGGTTCGAAGACGTGGTCTCCATCCGTCAGATGTCGGACGGATTCAAGTGCCGTCTCTTCGCCATCACCCTCCGAGAGAAGGCAAGGGAGTGGTTCCACCAGCTCCCGGATAGCTCCATCTACTGTTTTGAAGACCTGCGCCGAGGATTCATGCTGAGGTTCACTACTTCGAAGAAGAGGAAGAAGGAGTCTGAGTCCTTGTTCCACATAAAGCAGGGGTTGAACGAGACGTTGGGCAGCTACGTGGACCGATTTCAGGAGGAGGTCACCCAGGTCCAGGAGATGCCGGGCCATAGTCTGATGATGGCCTTCACCCTGGGCCTGCAGCAAGGGTTCTTCCGAATGGAGCTGAAGAGAGTTCCCCCTCTCTCCTACGAGGAGTTGATGGAGAGGGTGGCTAGAGAGGTCGACGGGGAGGCGTCGAACCCGGAATTCGCAAGGAAGCTGGCCAGGTGGGCGACGGAGGAAGAAAAGGAGTAGAAGGGAGGAAGGGGACAGGAAGAGAGAAGAGGGGAGCCCAGGCAGAGGGAGCAGAGGCAGCTCCAAGGACAGCAGCCGGGGTGGGGGCGTCAGGAGCCCGACCGTCGGCTGGGCTGGAGACCAGAGTGGCAGGTGCAGGGGCCACAGAGAGGGAACTTCGGAAGGGGTCATTATCAGGGGAGGCAGGACCAGTTCCACCCACCGGGCTGGAGGCAGGGTCACCGGCCCCGGCTCCCCGATCAGGAGGAGGCCATGCCCATAGCATTGGGAGCGAGGAGGGGGATCATGAGGAGAAGGAGAAGAGAGTTCAGGGTGGAGCTGCCCTATTGCGACTTCCATCAGGAAGAGGGGCACGCAACAGCCACGTGCCCGGAATTCTTGGAGATGAGAGGGAATAGGGGGCGACAACAGCAGCAGGAGGAGGCGCGGCAAGAAGTGAGGATCGAGGAGGTCCTGCCTCGGGCAGAGGAGGATCGTTGCGAGGACCGGGTTGATGTCGGGACCCGAGGAGGGATCGGCGTGATCCACGGGGGGGTGGGGATCGAGGCTTCCCCCAAGGCAAGCCTCCACATCATGTACCGGCGGAGCGTCTCCTCTACATCCCAAACCCCGCCCCCGGAGGAGAGGGTCACCTTCTCAAGAAGTGATATGCCAGACCACGAGGATCCGTTTTGTGATGCGCTGGTCATCAAGGCCGCCATCTAGAACTTCACTGTCTCTCGGATCCTCGTGGACAATGGGAGCTCCGTCAACGTCGTCTTCAAAAAGGTGTTTGACGCGATGCAGAGGGAGGCTAAGAGGGTGCTGGCCTCAGATGGGCCCTTGTTCGGGTTCTCGGGAGAAAGGAAGGAAGTAGAGGGAGGCGTTGGCCTCCATGTCACCCTGGGGGGGCAGTCCCGAAACTGCAAGTTCGTCATTGTGGACGCCCCCAACAGCTACAGCGCAATCTTCGGGAGGCCCCTGATCAGCGCCTTCCGCTGCGTCCCCTCATCTTTCCATCAGTGCTTGAAGTTCAACGCCGAGGGGGTGCAGGTCAGGGTTAGGGGGGACCCAAAGGTGGCACGGGAGTGCTATGTCACTGCGGTGAACACCATCTCTTGGCATGAGGGAGCTGAGGAGATGGGGCGGAGGATGGAGGAAGTCGAGCAAGAAGCAGGAGGGGAGGAGCTGGGAGTGAAGCACTGCGCAGAGAAGGCAGTAGGAGGAGATCTGGAGGAGGTGGCCGAAGTAAGGTCCGTGGGGGGAGAGATGGAGGTAGAGGTCCCCGTTCCGGAGGAAGGGGATGCCGAAGGATGGCGGGAGCGGTCCAGGTTGGAGGCGGCAGAAGAAGTGGTGGAGCTGGAGGTGCTCACCTGGGGAGAAAGGATGGAGAAGATCCGCGTCAGCAGAGGGCTGACCCCGGGGGACCAAGGCAGGATGCTGGAGTGCATCCAGAAGAACGTGGACATCTTCGCCTGGAGTGCCGCGGAGATGCCTGGGGTTGACGCGGATGTGGCCTGCCACCGCCTCAACTTGGACCCGGGGACACGCCCCGTCCAGCAGAAAAAGAGATCCACGGCGGACAAGCTGGCGGAACCCATCAGGGAGGAGGTGGCGAAGCTTCTCAAAGCTGGCTTCGTGTCCGAAATTCAGTACCCCGGATGGGTCTCCAACGTTGTGATGGTCAAAAAAGGAGATGGCCGCTGGCGATTGTGTATCGATTTTTCCCTTCTTTATAAAGCTTGTCCTAAGGACTGTTATCCTTTGCCTCGGATCGACGCGCTGGTTGACTCAGCCTTCAGCTTTTCTGTAATGGGTTTTTTAGATGCCTTTTCAGGTTACCATCAGATCAGGATGCACCCCTCGGACATCAAGGATGTCTCATTCATCACAGGGGACGGCTGCTACTGATACAAGATGATGCCATTCGGGCTGAAGAACGCCGGGCCACCTACCAAAAAATGATGGACAGGGTCTTCAAGGAGCAAAGGGGGAGGAACTTGGAGGTGTACGTGGACGACCTCATGATCAAAAGCCGGGATGTGGACTCCCACCTCCGGGACTTGGAAGAGACCTTCGCCACCCTACGCAGATACAAGATGTGGCTGAATCCCCTCAAGTGTGTCTTTGGGGCCGGCCGGGGGAAGTTCCTGGGGCATCTCCTCACCCCCGCAGGGGTCGAGCCGAATCCAGACAAGGTCAAGGCTATATTGGAGCTAGGGTCCCCGCGGAATGCAAAGGAGGTCCAACGGTTGACAGGGAAGCTAGCAGGGCTGAGTCGCTTCCTTTCTCGGGCAGGGGAGAAGTGCTCCCCCTTCTTCAAAACGCTGAGGGGAGGCCAGAGGTTCGAATGGACCAAGGAATGCGAGGAGGCCTTCGAGGCCCTCAAGGCGCAGTTGACACAGGCTCCGCTGCTTCAGGGGTCGAAGGGGGGGGTGAGGATTTGTTCTTATATCTCGGGGTCGGGGCAGAGGCCTTGAGCTCCGTATTGGTGCGTGAAGAAGGGAAGAGGCAACTCCCTATCTAATACGTCAGCCGGGTCCTGAGGAAGGCCGAGCTCCGGTATCCGATCTTGGAGAAGCTTGCATTCGCACTAATCATCTCGGCTCGGAGGCTACGACCTTACTTCCAGGCACACTCGATCCGAGTGGTGACCGACCATCCTCTTCGCAATATCTTCGAGGGGGTGGAGCATTCAGGCCGGCTAGCCAAGTGGTCGGTGGAGCTGAGCGAGTTCGATGTCTCCTTCGTCCCGCAGCTCTCGATCAAAGCTCAGGCGATGGCCGACTTCCTGGCCGACTACGTGGTAGAAGTAGCGGAGGAGGAGCTCACCCGCCCGACTCCTTGGAAGGTGAGGGTGGATGGAGCCTCAGGAAGGCATTCTCTTGGAGTAGGAGTGGTTCTGGAAAGCCCTCAAGGGACTCAGATTGAGTAGACGGTGGTGGTGCATTTTCCCATTACCAACAACCAGGCCGAGTACGAAGCAGTGATAGCGGGGCTGCGCCTGGCCAAGGAGTTGGGGGTGCTGGATGTGGAGGTCCTAACCGACTCCATGGTGGTGGCTTCCCAGATCAACGGGGAGTTCGAAGCAAGGGAGTCCGCTATGAAGTTATACTTGGCCAAAGTGAAGGGGGTCATAGGGACCTTCCAGACCTTCTCCATCCGACACGTGCCAAGGGGAGAGAATGACCAGGCCGACCAGCTCGCAAAGCATGGCCCCCGGGTGGGGGGCACCATCCCCGACCTGTTCCGCCCCTCCATCGAAGAAGGGGAGCTCATGGAGATCGACCAGCAGCCTTCATGGATGGATCCAGTAGTAGTTTTCCTCTCCACGGGAGAGTATCCGGAGGGAGTAGATAGGAAGAAGCTGAGGCACAAGTCCGCTTACTACCTCCTTAAAGACGGGCAGCTATACAGGAAGACCCTCTCCGGGATGCTGGCTCGCTGCGTAGCCGAGGGTGAGGCGTAGAGGATCTTAGAAGAAGTCCACTTCGGGGAGTGCGGGAGTCATTCCGGGAGTCGGACCCTGGAGGGGAGGATAGTCAGGCAACGGTATTTCTGGCCCACCCTGTGCCGAGACGCCGCGGAGTTCGCAAGGAGATGTCATAAGTGCCAGCTGTTTGCCCCCCTCCAGCTACAGCTAGCCCAACAGCTCAAGAGTATCACGGCCCCCTGGCCCTTTGCAATCTGGGGAATGGATTTGGTTGGACCGTTCCCCCAGGCCAGCGGTCAGAGAAGGTCCTCCTGGTGATGATCGAACTTCTCGAAGTGGATGGAGGTGAAGGCGTTGGCCAAGGTGACCTCCCAAGTGATCAGGAACTTCGTTTGGGGGGAGATCATCTGTCGCCATGGGCTGCCCCAGGCCATCGTCACCGACAACGACCCCCAGTTCGCTAGTGCCGAGTTCACCAGCTTCTGCGAGCAGCTTGGAATCGACCTCAGGTTCGCCTCGGTCCACCACCCCAGGAGCAACGGGCAGGTGGAGGCCGCGAACAAGATCATCATCAATCTCCTCAGGAAAAAAGTGGAAAACTTGAGGGGGAGCTGGGTGGAGCAGCTCCCCGCAGTTCTTTGGGCCCTAAGAACCACGCCTAACACGGCCACGGGGGAGACCCCCTTCAAGCTCTCCCATGGGTGCGAGGCGGTGCTCCCCATAGAATTTGAAGTCCAAATGCCGCGAGTCAGGGCGGCCAGAGAGGGCCGAGAGGAATGGCGAGCCGAGAATGAGGGGGAACTGAGACTCTCCCTTGACATGGTGGAGGAATTGAGGGACCTTTCGGCTGTTCGACAGGAGGAGGTAAAGAGAAGGATGGCCAAATACTTCGACAGTGTCAGCAGGTCAGTTTGTGGAAGGAGACCTGGTGTGAAGAAGGTGGACGCGGCAGGAAGGTCAGCGTCCGTTGGAAAGCTCAACCCCAGCTGGGAGGGGCCATTCATTGTGAAGGAAGCTTTGAAGTCAGGGGGCTATCGGCTCCAAAATGTTGAGGGCGAGACCCTGAGTCTCACCTGGAGTGGAGGCGACCTGAAGAGGTTTTTTCCCTAAGCACCTGTAAGAAACACGATTTGTTATAATGAATTCCTTTTTCTCCCCCACCCAGAATTGCCATAGCCAGCTTGCACAGAGAATTGGAATGAGTTTGGACCTCGAGAAGATCCCGCTGCCAGGCTCCCACATAGCTGGCAGGGCCGGAAGTCACTCGATGGAATGAGTTTGGACCCCGAGAAGATCCCGCTGCCAGGCTCTCACCTAGCTGGCAGGGCCGGAAGTCACTCGGTGTCATCCCTAGCCTCGAGAAGATCCCGCTGCCAGGTTCCCACCTATCTGGCAGGGCCGGAAGTCACTCGATGGAATGAGTTTGGACACCGAGAAGATCCCGCTGCCAGACTCTCACCTAGCTGGCAGGGCCGGAAGTCACTCGGTGTCATCCCTAGCCTCGAGAAGATCCCGCTGCCAGGCTCCCACCTAGCTGGCAGGGCTGGAAGTCACTCGATGGAATGAGTTTGGACCCCGAGAAGATCCCGCTGCCAGGCTCTCACCTAGCTGGCAGGGCCGGAAGTCACTCGGTGTCATCCCTAGCCTCGAGAAGATCCCGCTGCCAGGTTCCCACCTATCTGGCAGGGCCGGAAGTCACTCGATGGAATGAGTTTGGACACCGAGAAGATCCCGCTGCCAGACTCTCACCTAGCTGGCAGGGCCGGAAGTCACTCGATGTCATCCCTAGCCTCGAGAAGATCCCGCTGCCAGGCTCCCACCTAGCTGGCAGGGCCGGAAGTCACTCGATGGAATGAGTTTGGACCCCGAGAAGATCCCGCTTCCAGGCTCTCACCTAGCTGGCAGGGCTGGAAGTCACTCGGTGTCATCCCTAGCCTCGAGAAGATCCCGCTGCCAGGCTCCCACCTAGCTGGCAGGGCCGGAAGTCACTCGATGGAATGAGTTTGGACCCCGAGAAGATCCCGCTGCCAGGCTCTCACCTAGCTGGCAGGGCCGGAAGTCACTCGGTGTCATCCCTAGCCTCGAGAAGATCCCGCTGCGAGGCTCCCACCTAGCTGGCAGGGCCGGAAGTCACTCGATGGAATGAGTTTACACCCCGAGAAGATCCCGCTGCCAGGCTCTCACCTAGCTGGCAGGGCCGGAAGTCACTCGGTGTCATCCCTAGCCTCGAGAAGATCCCGCTGCTAGGCTCCCACCTAGCTGGCAGGGCCGGAAGTCACTCGATGGAATGAGTTTGGACCCCGAGAGATCCCGCTGCCAGGGCTCTCACCTAGCTGGCAGGGTCGGAAGTCACTCGGTGTCATCCCTAGCCTCGAGAAGATCCCGCTGCCAGGCTCCCACCTAGATGGCAGGGCCGAAGTCACTCGATGGAATGAGTTTGGACCCCGAGAAGATCCCGCTGCCAGGCTCTCACCTAGCTGGCAGGGCCGGAAGTCACTCGGTGTCATCCCTAGCCTCGAGAAGATCCCGCTGCCAGGCTCCCACCTAGCTGGCAGGGCCGAAAGTCAATCGATGGAATGAGTTTGGACCCCGAGAAGATCCCGCTGCTAGTCTCTCACCTAGCTGGCAGGGCCAGAAGTCACTCGGTGTCATCCCTAGCTTCGAGAAGATCCCGCTGCCAGGCTCCCACCTAGCTGGCAGGGCCGGAAGTCACTCGATGGAATGAGTTTGGACCCCGAGAAGATCCCGCTGCCAGGCTCTCACCTAGCTGGCAGGGCCGGAAGTCACTCGATTGTCATCCCTAGCCTCGAGAAGATCCCGCTGCCAGGCTCCCACCTAGCTGGCAGGGCCGGAAGTCACTCGATGGTTTAAAATGAGTCACTTGGACCCCGAGAAGATCCCGCTGCCAGGCTCCCACCTAGCTGGCAGGGCCGGAAGTCACTCCATGACAATAACTTACAACCCAAAACAAGTCACGCTGCCGGACTCCCACCTAGCCGGCGAGGCCAGGAACTACTCAAACGATGTTAACAACAGGTCGGAATCACAAAAGTTTATCAAAAAGGGGAGGGGTCTAACACAGCCCCCCCAGCCCCAGGAAAGGCGGCCGAGCGGAGGCGAGAACCTGGGCGAGAGTCCGCAAGAAATTAGGCAATACAGACGAGGGACGAGCCGGTTCGCCTCGCTCGGCGGGCGAGCAGCCGCCTCATCGGGGGTGGGCCGCAGGGGCAGGTCGCGTCGCATGGCAATAACAAATGTATAAATAAGGCGGGCGAGAGAGCATTTATAGAAGCAACAATAGCTGAAAAAGACGAAGTATAGGCGCAGCCCGCGCGTACATCTCAAAACAGGTAAACATAGATAATAATATACATCTAAAAAATAAATGTCAAAAGGCAGGGGAGACGCGAGATCCGGGGAGAGAAGTCCTAAAGGGGATGGAAGGCTTTGTCCCCAGGGTCCGACACGTGGAGAAATAGCGCCGGCACCACGTCTTCCGCCGAGAGTTCCGCCGCCTCGCTCGTAAGGAGATCCGCGCGTCGCAGCATTTGCATTGTATACTTCGCGGCGCTGGCGGCGTTCTTTTGCATCAGCACTTCCAAGTCGTAGTCGGAGTGGTGCTCGAGCGGACAGACCCTGCTGTTTGGAGGAGGGACAGCGGCGGCGGCCTCTAGCTCGCGTACCCACGCCTCCAATGCCGCTTTGTCTTGACCAAGGGTGGCGATCTCGGCACCCATCCGGCTCGCCGTCGCCGCATCCTAGGGAAAGGAAGGAGAAGAATCGTGAGCTGAATTCGCGAGAAGGGGCGGTAGTTCAGGGTGGGTACGTACCACCCCGCCCAGGTACTGCGCGAGGGTATCCTCTGCCGCGTCGGCCCGCCTCCTCTGAAGGTTCGCGTCCTCCTGAGCGAGCTTCTGAGCCTCCTCCCTCTCGTCCGCCAGCTTCTTCAGGGAGGTGGCGTTCCGCTCCAGTTGAGTGCAGTGCCTCCCTACCATATGAGCTAGCTCCAGGCCGCGTAGCTGGGCCCGCGTGCTTTCGTGAACCAGTACTCGCGTCGCCTCCTTGTCGTATATGGCGGCGTCTTCTCGCGAGTACAGGCCGAACGAGAAGTTGTAGGCCTCCCCGCAGATGGTGTCCTGCTCCTTCCAGCTCGGCAGCAATGTCGAGATCGCGGCGCGATTTGACTCCTTGTCCCACGAAAGGAGCGGAGCGCCGAGCTCGTCCAGATATCTCTCGCCGTAGCCAAAGTTGCGGTGACCCCTCGGCACCGGCTTCGCAGCAGCTTGAGACCCGTCCGGCGGCGCGGAGGTGCCCGCCGCCCGGTCCGGGGTATCGCTGGTCAAAGCAACCAGCGGGAGGGAAGGGCCCTCGACCGGAGGGTCCACAGGGGCCTTGCCTTTCCTTTGGCTCGCGGCGGGTTGCTGACCCGCGGTGTTCGCCACCTTCGGCGGAGGGGTGGGCTGTCCGCCACCCGGCCGCTTCTTGGCCGGGACTGACGGGATGTCGTGCTGAGCGACATCAGCAGCCTGAGCTCGGGCGAGAACCCCGGTGGGAATCCGAGCGCTCTCGTAAGGGGGGTGAAGAGGGATGTCGCGCTCGCCTGCCAGGAAGAAGGGGTGAGGTAAAGGAAAAAAGAGGGGTAAGGTACAACAGCGGCGAGTGGCAAACCTCCACCTGGCGGGACGGAGGCGAGGTCGTCCAGATGGCGGCGCAGGTACGCGACCTCAAAATTCTTCCCGGCAAAGAACGCGCACAAGTCGGCTTCATGACCGCCTAGGCTCGACGGCCAGTAGCTCGCCTCGCTAAGCTGCACCGGTGAGAAGGGAACGTTGCCGAAATCCCCTTTGACGAAAAGGAACTTTTTGAGCCAATTGTGACTCTTATTGACTGTCTCCCGCACCTTGAGGTGGGCGCTGGAGAAGTAGGCGGTCCCGTCCCGATTCGTCCGGAAGGAGAACAGCTTCCGGAAAATGGCGAGGCTGAACTCCACTCGCTCCTCTCGCAGGAAGCAGGCGAACCCCACCATGACGGCTATGGAGTTCGGGGTCATCTGACCCAGGACGACCCCGAAGTATTTCAGTACCTGGCGCACCTTGGGCCATAGGGGGAGTCGCAGGCCCACCTCAAAGTGAGCTAGCGGGATGGCGAGCTCATCCCTGGATAAGTCGTTGATCTTTTCCCCATCCCCGGTCCGTCTCGCAGAAAAGCTCGGCGGCACGTGGTCGCTAAGAGCATCCAGGTACTCGCGCTCAAAGATGACAGCGTGAGGAAAATCGTGCTCTGAGAAAGTCCAAGCGCACTTACTTCGTCCATCCACATCGCCGCCGCCTCCGCCCATGCCCATCAGATCGCCGCCGAACGTGCGAGACAGATCCAGAAGGCGAGCGCGAACCGTACTTCGCGGGAAAGAGGAAGCGAGAGGACGTTTGGAATCGGTGAGGAAATAAGAGCCGGCAAGGCCTATTTATAGGGAAAGAGAAAGGGCGGGAAACTTCCCGCCGAAAGAGGTGGTGCAGATAGCAAAAATCAGCCCGATGGTTCGACTTCCCCGCGCGCAACCGCACCCCAAAGGCCGATCAGGCGCGGGTCTCGCCCGGCCGCGTCCGCGGAAGACCCGAGCTGGCGAATCTCGGCCCGCACCTGCCCGGGATTCCGCGCGAGTCGGGAGGCTCCCGCCCGGCGAGCTACTCGGCTCGACCTCGCCCCGATCAACATGAGGGGAAGAGCGGATATTTCCCTTAACCCGCCCGCAGGAAGCAAGAGCAGCAGCATGATATTTTCAATAAGCCTCAGCAGTAAAAAGTTAGGCCCATAGGCGGGCAAAAAGAGTCGCGAGTGGTTACAAATACAAGATAACTTGGAAATAACAGCAACCCCACGGTATCCCGCGAGCGGGGGGCAGAAGGCTGGATCAGTACTCGACCCACTTCCACCTATGCCGCCGCTTCATTCCCTATCGCGGCGGCACGTGAGGGTCGTGGTAATTGCGAACCGCCACCAGCTCCCGCTCAACCAGGCCGATCTGCTCTGTGGTGCTCCTAAGATGCCCCTCGGCTCGCGCAATATGCACGCTTGGTGAAGTGACATCGTCGTCTTCCGCTGCGCGTGGAGGTCCCTCCAAGGCCGCGAGCCGGGCCTCGGTCTCGGCCTTGTCTTCATCGACCCTCTTCACGATCTCCTGCAGTAGCAGCGTGTGTTTTTGGAACAGCCGCGTCACCTGCCTCTTCATCCCCACCACATCGGACGGGTCGCCCAGGTAATCAGAGACACTGTCCACGTCGGGCGGAGGCGAATACCCTTCGCTCGTCTCAGTTTCGGAGGAGGCCCTGTTATAGCATACAAACGGGCGAGTCAGAAGGAGCGAACAAGGACAAAGCCAACGGTAAATACCAGCTCACCAGGGGTTGGCACGTCGCCCGCGCCGACGGATGGGCGAAAGAGCCCGGCCGACCCTGAAAGGTTTCTCCCTCGAGGGTCTCAAGAGATTTTCCCAGTCCGTGGGAAGACGGCGGGAGGGGGGTTTCCGGAGGTGGGCGGTCCAGACCTGGGGAACTAGTGACCCTCTCTGGCGACAAGCGAGGGGGGCGATCCTCTCCCCCGTTCCCCGCCTCTTCGCGAGGAATTGCCTGCAAAACAAAAAATCAGAGGTACATCGATAATCTGCGGAAGGTCACGTACCCCAGGGACGACCTCAACAACCGCCGCCGAGCTGGAGCCCGGACATTCACCCGCCAGAGACCGCCTAACAATCTTTCCCTTCGCCGGCCTAAAGAGAGGGCCGGGATACCCACGCGCTAGCCAAGGGGCGGCCTCGAGGGCTTCCTCCTGAGTCTTCAGGCCCGCTGCCGCCAGGCGAGCTCGCACATCTTCTCTGACCGGCATCGAGAGACTAAAGTCTGCTCAAAGAAAATGAAGGGACCTGGGAAGCCTCCTCCAGGGGTCAGCGGTATGTATTTATAGCCGGACAGTGGGGCCCCACCAGAAGATTCCCTGCCAGCTCAGCACAATGCTCGCCGAACACGCGGGTTGGATGATTCTTTCCGAGCTTGAATCAAGCTCAAAAAGAGCGGGGATTGTGTACAACCCCGTATCCGGCGAGCGGGTCCCGCCAGGGAGGTCGAGCGGACCTGGTCCCGCGACCCGCACCCAAATGGCGAAACAGATATACGACAGAAGGGCTGGCCTGCTCCCGCCCATTTCAGGCGAGCGAGCTGGCGAGGCGAGCGAGCGGGTCGCGCGAAGAGTCCTTGGCCAGAGCAGATGAGTTTGGCGACCCGCGACCAGCGAGTCGATTGGGGTCGCGGTGACCGCCGGCCAACCCCCGCACGCGACCTGGCTGCCGGTCCGCCCGGCAGAAGACGAGCAGGTCGCGACGGTCCGGCTCGCGCTCGCCCAGGAGGATAGGTGAGCCACTAGAGCCAGGTCGCGCCCGCCTCCCGCGGAGGGGAATTGGAGGCGAGCTGACTCCCCGTGGGGTGCGAATAGCTACTCAGGATAGCGGAGCTTCGATGTTGGCAGACCAGGCCGGACTGCGCATAACCACTTAGAACAGCGGAGTTTGGCTGTTGGCAGACCCAACCAGGGGCTTTTTGGTATTTTCAGGTCAGTCCTTCTGGTTATTGGCAATTCAGATTCCAAAAAACTATAAATAAGACCCAAGGGGTACCTCAGAGGGCACGCTTTCAGTGCCTCCTTACTCTCATTCTCAAGTTCTCTCTGAGAATACCTTAGCTCGGTTTCTGGCTAAGGAGGGGAAGCGCTCAGAGATCTTTCGGGTTTGTGGTGGGACCTCCCCGCCGAGCCCTTGGGTCTGTTCTTTCTTGTCTCTTTCGTTGTTTTTCTTGTAGGAGCAAAGTAGGCGCGAGACCACCCCTTCCCCAAGGGTCGAACTCCACAAGAGGCCGGATTCCGGTTTCAACAATAGTGAGACGCTCTTTTATGTAAGCTAGCATGAAGTTGATAAAATGTAATTGGTATGGTTAGCGCTTCACTAATGTGCTTATATACCTTTTGAGCATGAGAGGCATAAACTAGTGTTATGTGACTTGTCTTATAAGACAGTGGTAACGAAATCAAGTCAAAAGGCACATGTGCTTTAAATTCGTGCACGATCTCATTCGACGGGCAAAAAGCATATAAATAATAATAAGACACAACTTGATTGAATAATTTTGTAAAAGTGCGCCTAAGTATCTTACTACCATGTGGTGTAAACCCATGTGCTATGTGTCCCAACCTGAATACGGAGGCTATAGGGGTTAAGTCAGGGGGCACGAGATACTTAACATCAAAAATGACTTTCAATGGCTCCATAGTCGTAGTTCTAATTTGATATTCATCATTTTCACGATTGGCATGAAGATATGCCAAGGAGAACTGCTCATCATGAATAACAGAGTTGGATGCTCCTGGGTGTGAAAAGATGTGTGAGAGATACAACTCGTGGGGCCTAACTGTGGTCACTAACGTGTGGAAATGAGGGTCATCATAAGGCGTTGGGTAAATACGTGCGACCGAGTGTGGGATATGGGTATGTGAAAGAGACACCACATCCAGAGGCACGATAGCCAAAGAGTTAGAAACAGACAAGGACAGAACCGTAGGTAGACAAGCAGAGAAATGAATAGCCAAATATGTCGCGTAGTTAAAGCTACGCGGTGCGGTGAGCAGATCAAAAACTAGCGCACTCAACCTACTAATATCTAATTGCTGAGAAAATGCCAATGTAGGAACTAACAGAGTACGCGTGTAACAACAACTCAGTCTAGGGCTACCGATTCTACGACCTAAAACGTCAACTAATGTGGGCACAAACATAGGAGGAAGGGTCGGTAGAATCAAATCTTGGATAATATCCAAATCAGAATAAATTTCACCGATTGGTGATAACATCAATGAACTCTCATCTGGGGGTAAAACCAAAAAATCGTCCAAAAATACCACTTCCTCACTTATAATTTCTTCCAACACACTAGGCAAGTCGTTTAATTCAGAATCAGTATAGGCCTAAGAAATGGGCAAAATCGAACCCGACGTAAATTTTAATTCAGAGTGAACTTCAGATAAAGGAGATAACAATAAAGAACTATAGTTTGAGTTCATAGTGCTAAAATCATCCAAACATAAACTTCTCACATAAGGTGAGTCTTCCCAATCGGTTGGGACATCTTTTAAGTCCGGGTCATCAATAATAATAAGGAAATCAACACTCATCGGTTCCTCAAATAACTTAGATATATTCTTAGTAGGTGTAATCGTAAGCTCTAACACAACGGGGTTTGTAGTTTGGTGAGGGCCATCTATACTAGGGTGATCAGTCACAACGCTAGTCGGGCTAATAATAGGCAACGTACTACTATCACAGATCGGAATGTAATCATCCCATACATTGTCTTCTAAATCACTAGGGATTCCCTCACTTTCAGAATCATCAGACTCATCGAGTAGTATCGTACGTGAAGGGATACTCTCACCTAGCTGGTCAACTTCATCATCTAGAGATTCTATATCCACATCGGAATCCTCAGAGCTACTAGTCACTATCTTTATGGGCTTACATGTCGAGCCTAACAGAGGCATAACCCTAGTGGTAACATCTATCGAGTCCACAACAAATGTCCTATTAGAAGAGATTTCCCTAACGGGTGGTGGTGGTCCTAATATGGCCTTTCCGGTCTAACACGAGTGAGCTATATTCCTAGGAAGGTGGTGTTTCTCAATTTCTAATGTCGTGGTAAAAGTGGAGTCTAGATCGGTGTGCCAATAGTGTAGTAATTTACCCTGGATGTAGGGATTTAACCCCTTACGAAACCTAGAGAGGGTGATCTCTGACAACTCCTTCACACCACTTCTAACCATCATATCCTTAAAAAGACGCATATAATCTGAGACCGACTTGTTCCCTTGCTTAAGGTTAGTCAAATCATCAGTTATCTGTCGCTTGGTTTGGGCGTTTGCTTTATAATCATTCTTAAAGGCAGGTATGGAACTAGCGCCATAATGATACTCACTCTTAGGCTTAGTATTAGCAGGGCGAAGGCAGACGAGATCAAATTGATCCGAGAGTAGGCTACGCATGTGCGGCCAAGCGTAACGGTAGCTACCAACACGACGCTCTTCGTTTAACCAAAACAACTGGGATTGACCTACTAGTCGCTCTTGGGCAAAGTTAACCTTTTTGTGGTCATCCCATAAGTGGTAATTAAAATAATGCTCTAATCCTTTAAGCCAATCTCTAAAAATTTGGGGGCATCCTAAACCGTCATAAGTAGGATAAATGTGTTGTGTGCTAAGAGTGTGTTTAGCCATATCCTGAGCATATGAATAGTCTAGTCGGGCAGCATATACGTCATATGTCATTTTAGTGAGAACCGGAGAGAAAACTCAGCCGGAACTGGTGCACATGCAATGAGAAATGAACCTGACCTTATTTAATTTTCAAAGATGGAATTGTTCCCACTTAATAACTATGGCAATAAAATATGTTTTCGGATTTTCTTGTTGGAAAAATTATGAGAATTATTAAATAAATTTTTTTTATTTTTGCTGAAAAAAAAAATATAGGCCGCTATTGGCAGACCAAGATTAAAATTTTGTAATTATTTAATAAAAATAATGGCTTAATAAAAATAAAAATAATTTTTGATTTCTTACTAATAAAATAATGGGAAAATTCCAGAATTTTATTTTTTTGAATTTTGAGAAAAATTGAAAATTTTAGGCCGTTATTTGCAGACCAAAAATTTAAAAATTGAGTTATCTGTTGTGCAATGAAACTTGCAAGTGCGTGTCGGCGTTCTAAGTAATTTTTTTTCTAGAATGGTACTAATTAAGAAATTAGCACAACCTCCCTCTGATACCAAATTGATGCAGGCTTGCATGTTGACACTAAATAAATCTAAGGATGAACACGTCTGCCTCTCCTTCATCCAATCCTATACTCGCACAATCATTTTACGAAGCACCACATTAATTAATTTTATATATTATATGCTAACGTACGGGTAGCCAAACCGCTTAGTATCAAACAAAGCTATAGGCCAATATTCTTTCCGGCTAAAAGTAGCCACCCGGTCCGAACGAGCGGTATTGTACCAAAAGAGATCTACCAAAAATAACGATTCAGAAGAAAATAAAACTCTCCCAACAAAAGAAAACGAAGGTTCGCCAAGCCTTTTCGAAAATAAAATCAATTAAGATAAACACAAATCAATGGAAGAAAAACCATGATTATTTAATGCTTCAAGATGCAACGCCAAGAATTTCCACCACAAAAATATCTAGGAAAAGAAACACACGAGAGTAGAAATTTTTCGTTACCCAATCAGAATTGATGATTCCGATTTCTTTGCTTGGATCGCCCTTCAACGGCTCCGCCGGAGTCACGTCGGAAGGAGAGGAAACTTATCTGTCTTCGTCGCTTCACGCCTTGGCCGAGAATCCATGAAGCTTTGTTGCAAATCACCTTAGCCTAACCACCAAGAGATAGGGAGTGGTCAGGTTCTCCTTTGAGGGGAATGGAGAGGAGGAGAGGGTGGCCGGAATTTGAGAGGGAGAGGGGAGTGGTCGGCTGCCAAGAGAGAAGAGAAAGGGGGAGGGTCGAATTTCTCAAAGAGGAAGGAGAAAGGAGGGGGAAAATTCAAAACTTGAATTCCTAGGATTTCTTTTTTTTTTCATTCACTAAATCAATATGAGAACCATACATGCCTATATATAGGCTTACACCACTCCATCTCCTCCAATTCAAAATTCAAAATTCAAAATTCAAAATGATACTATGATGGTTATGTTGGAACACCCTATTACTGATTTGGGCAAGGATCACTATGTCTCTTAGGAAACCTGTTTTAACCTCATTGTATAGATCTAAAGGTCAATTAGAATTGAGTCTAAGGGTTAGTAGTTAGGTTTGGAAGCTGCCCTCAAGACCAGGCTTTTCAGTTTTGGAGACCAAGTCATTTCGTCGAGCTCAGTACGATGAATCGTCGAACTCCATTCAACGATCGTTGAGCTCACTTCGACGAATCGTTGAACTCCATTCGACGATCTCTGAGCTCAACTTCAACGAGTCGTCGAACTCCATTCGACGATCTTCGAGCTCAGATCGACGTTCTTGACTTCAGTTTAATTCTCTATCTCTGAGCTCAGTTCGACGATAGTTGAGCTCAGATCGACGATCTCTGTTACTGTCCAAGACCAGTCTCTGAGCTTAGTTCAACGATAGTGGAGCGCAGTTCGATATTTTTCTGAAGAGTTAGACGTTTTTCAAGATTCAAATTCAGACAGTTGAGGAATTATTCTCAGCATTTATGTCAAGGATCCTATAGCCGTTTTTCAATTAATCTGGAGCAAGTTTCAAGGAATTTTCAAGGAATTTTTTATTGGACTTTCCTCCAGAAGACAAATGCAGTTAAGGAAGTCATTTACTGACGGGGTAACGGCTATCTTGGACAGTGGATCATTTCTATTCAGACCTAAGGAATAAAATTTTAGTTTTTCATTCTCTTCAAGAGAGTCAGACACACATATTCTTCTGTAACAACAATTCTCTGCAACAACTCTTACAACATCAACAATAATTACACAAGAGAAAGAAAGAGAGTTGCAGACATTCTCAGTCTCACGAATTCATACAAGAACACACATCACAAAAGGAGATCAACTAACTAAAATTTTCAGATCTCTTTTGATTCAAGTGTTCAAAGGCCATCATCATTCAAGACTCCAAACACCACACATTTCAGTTGCTGCTGAAATCATCTTTTATTGGAGATCAAATCATCTGAAGGCCTATCACCCTACTACAAAGCTTCAATTCCTGAACAACTCAAGATCTCAGGGGGAGCTTTGACAACATCCACTATCTTCTCTCTGACTGTTGACAGAGAAGATCATCTCATCCCTTTCTCTCTCTCTCTCTCTCTATTGTAAAGGGTTTTTCAAACTCCCTTCAAAAGTTTGTGTTTGGTTTCTGAGACCTTATCAAAACTCAGTGGTGGCAAGACACCTGATCAAAAAAATTTGGTTTGGTTTTTGAGCACCTTATCAAAAGCTCATTGGTGCCCCGGACATCGGATCAACTCATCCTGTAGTGGATTCCTACCTAGGGTGGTAGAAGAGTGGATATACCCAGGTTGATTGGGGAACCACTATAGCTCCTTGTGTCTTCTGGTTGCTTGTCTTTCTTTTGTTTCTGGCTATGGATTGTGATTGCTCTGTGTTTGTTCTATGTTTACATTTACTTTATGATATTTGCTTTCCTGTTCACCTAGGAATACAACAACTGTTGTAAAAAGTTTTTAGCAAGCACCATACTCTATTCACCTCCCCTCTAGAGTATATCAGATCTAACTTGAACTTTCAATTGGTATCAAAGCGAGGTTGGTCAAACTTACCACATCTTCCAGGTTGGTTAAAATACCATACCTTAGTGGTTGCACAAGCTAACACCTGAACTCAAAGATCCCTCCAGTTAGATCTTCTTGTTTTGATTTTGTTATTAGAATTATTTCTTCACAAATCATGGCCCAAAACAAAGATTATGCTATCACCAGACCTCAAGTGTGCAATCTATCTAAGTTTGCACTTTGGAAGGCAAGGATTAGACTATACATGAACTCTATTGATAAGGACATTTTCAATTCTGTTTTGACAGTGTGTCCAAGACCTCCAGAGAACACAAGTACAAGTGATGTTCCACCTCCATCAGGAACAGATGCAGAGATAAAGAAATGGAATGTTGTAGATGCAAAAGCTATGAAGATTCTAGCCCAGACTATGTCTGATGAGATATTCCAAAAAGTAGCTGAATGCAACTCAGCAAAGGACATCTGGGACAAGCTATCTGAAATAGTCTCAGGAACAGCTAATGAGAGAAAAGACAGAAGATCTCACCTCATAACCCAATATGAGAACTTCAAGAAAGGAGAAGCTGAGTCAGTAGCAGAAATGTATAATATACTCAGCCTCATAGTCAATGAGCTGAAAACTTTGGATAAAGAGATCTCATTGACTGAGCTAAATGACAAAATCCTAATGTGCTTCCCAAGCACTTGGACTCAAGGATCTGGCCAATCAAGGATGCCAGAAGTCTAAATGAGATCACCACTGAAGCTCTCTTGGGCAAGCTCACGTCTTATGAGCTGCTCATTAAGAATAGAGAAGAAGAGCAGAAGCCTGTCTCACCAGCCACAAGAAAGGAAAAGTTAATAGCTTTCAAAGCCACTGAAGATCAGCCTGAAGACAAAATCTCAGGCAATGATGAGCTGCTTAGTCTACTGGCCAAAAGATTTTACAAAATGGCCAGAAAGGACTTCAGGAAAAGATCATACAAAGAGCATGACAAGCCAAGGTATGATAAATCAAATAACAAATAGATTATTTGCTTTGGTTGCAGGAAACCAGGCCACATTGTGCCTGACTGTCCAGAAAATAAACACAAGGACAGAAAGGATAAGAAAGAAAGAAGAAAAGACAAGGACTTCAAGAAGAATAGTAATGGCAAACCCTCCTCCAGCAAGAACAAACACACAAGGAAGGGATTTGTTGCTGAAACTTGGAGTGAGATAGAAGAAGAATCCGAAACTTCATCCAACTGAAGTGATGATGAAGATGATGCTGAAGAGAAGGAATTCTGCATGATGGATATCAATGCCTCACAACATAATTCTGATGTAGAAGAGTAAGAGTCAGACTCAGAGACTCAATCTGAAGAAGACCAGGTAATAGACTCATTTGATTTCAATTCTGAGGACTTTAAGTATGAGTTTAAAGCACTATGTTTGGACTTATTAAAATTTCAGAAGGAAATCATCTCTCTCAGAAATCAATTATCTGAACACAGTACCTTAAAATCAGAAAACCTCAAACTCTCTGAGGAGTTGGAGTGCTGTAGGGAGCAGATAGCTTCACTGAAAAGTGAGCTATCAGAGGCCAAAAGGCTTGAAGAATCCCTTAATGGGAGAAGCATCAAGCTAATGGACATCACAAGAACAGTGAACTCTAGATTCAATAGTACACTGGGCTTGGGTGCTTCATCCAGCCAACCTATAGTACTAACAACCCCAATTAAGTTTATCTCTGATAAAGGGAAGGGAGTTGTAGAGGTAGCTAGGAAAAATTCTGACTTACCCAAGAAAATAAGATTTCAACAGAAATCGTCGAACGGAGCTATACGATCGCCAAACGGAGCTAGACGATCGCCAAACGGAGATTAACGATCTCATAAAAATCGTCGAACGCAGGTTGACAATCTCTAAACCCTGAACTCTGCCACAGTCGATCTTCGAACGGAGCTCGATGATCTGACCCAAGATCGTCGAACTGAGCTCCACGATCGTCGAGCAGAGATCAGATCTTTGAAAACTTATTCAAGGGTATATCAAAATCCAAACCTAGGGGTCCTTCATCCCAAAGATTTAACCTTTATACTGAATGGATAATAACTCCAAGGAGATATCATCCTGAAGGTTATAAGAGTCAACCAGGGATGTCATTTATTTCTGAATTTAAAGGTTATCAACCTAGGCCCAAGGTAAACTGGGTCAAAAATAAGTAAATTGCTTTATGTGCAGGTGAAGACCTATCCAACATCAAACCTGTAATGGTATTTGGATAGTGGGTGCTCCAAGCACATGACAGGGAGCAAGGACAACTTCACATCCTTTAAAGCCAAGCCTGGACCCAAAGTCATAATTGGTGATTCAAACTTTGGACTAACAAAAGGATATGGTGCAGTCCAGATTGGCACAGTCACATTCAAGAAAGTAGTCTATGTGGAAGGACTGAAGCACAACTTGATCAGCATCAGTCAGCTATGTGATGAAGGCTACAAGGTGACTTTCAGCAAATCCTTATGCAAGATCAAATCAGAGGACAACACAACTGTGTTGACAGGTAAAAGGAAAGGTAACATCTATTTAGTAGACTTTCTTTCAACAGAAGTAGATATTTGCCTGTTTAATTCTATTTGTAGACCTAATGAGTTATGGCATAAGAGACTAGGACATATAAACCTTAGAATCATTGCTAGGCTATCCAAGGACAACCTTGTTAGAGCACTACCTTCTGGACCCTACAAGAAGGAAGGACTCTACAGGGCTTGTCAATTAGGAAAGCAAACCAAAAATATTTTCAAGTCACTTAATAAGAGTGATTCACCTAGGATTTTGTATCTGTTACACATGTTTCTTTTTGGACCCATTACAATACAAAGCTTAGGAGGGAAATCTTACACTTTAGTGGTTGTAGATGACTTCTCTAGATTCACATGGGTGTTCTTTCTGAGGAAGAAGTCTGATAACTTTAAGGGTTTGACAGAGTTTCTCAAATGCATATAGACTGAGTTCAATACTCACATTACCCTGATCAGAAGTGATCATGGGACAGAGTTTGATTCTCTTATTATGCAAGAGTTCTGTCTGAGTGAAGGATCAAGCACACTTTCTCAGCTCCTAGAACTCCTCAACAAAATGGGGTAGATGAAAGGAAAAATAGAACCTTTATTGAATCTGCCACTACATTGTTGTCAGATGCTCACCTTCCTCTATCCTTTTGGGCAGAGGTAGTGAACACCTCCAACTATGTGTTGAACAGAATTTTAATACATAAACTGAAGGGCAAGACTCCCTATGAATTACTCAAAGGGAAGAAACATAAAGTAGACTATTTTAGAATTTTTGTTTGTATCTGTTATATACATAATAATGACAAGAAATATTTAGCAAAATTTCAAGCTAAAGCTGATGAAGGAGTGTTTCTGGGATACTCCATGATCAGTAAGGCCTATAGGGTATATAATAAATCAACTCTCAAAATTGAAGAATCTGTTCATATATCTTTTGATGAATCTAACATGTCTTTCAAGGAGAATAATACTTCTACCATAGAACCTTTGTAGGTACACTCTCTTGCTGAAGACTTGGACAGATTACAAATCATTCAAAAATAGGAAAGCAGTGAAGATGAAGAAGACATTCAACATCTTGAAGAGAAACTTCTTGAAGAGCCAGTTGTTGTACCACAAGAGGAAACAACAACACAGGTTGGTGAACAATCAACACCCCATGTTGATTTAGTAACATCAAGAGACCATCCAATTTCCCAAGTGATTGGAGACATCTCAGCTGGTGTGTAAACCAGAAATCAGGTCAACCAAAACCTGATGCGCACTTGCTTTCTTTCTCAAATTGAACCTCAATCCATTCAAGATGCAGAGCAAGATCCACACTGGATCATTGTAATGCAAGAAGAGTTGCATCAATTTGAAAGGAACAAAGTTTGGGAACTAGTACCAAGGCCTAAGGATCACTCCATTGTTGGAACAAAATGGGTGTTCAGAAACAATTTGGATGATCAAGGAGTAATTGTAAGGAACAAGGCAAGGCTAGTTGCTCAAGGGTACTCTCAAGAAGAAGGAATAGATTATGACCAGACTTTTGCACCAGTTGCAAGGTTAGAGGCTATAAGAATCTTCTTATCATATGCAGCACACAAAGGTTTCAAAGTATACCAGATGGATGTAAAGAGTGCTTTTCTCAATGGAGATATCAAAGAAGAAGTCTCTGTTAGACAACCTCCTGGTTTTATCTCTTCAACTTATCCTGATTATGTTTTCAAGTTGCATAAAGCATTATATGGTCTAAAGCAAGCTCCTAGAGCATGGTATGAGACCCTAGCATGCTTTCTTCTAAAAAATGAGTTTATAAGGGGTAGAGTAGACAAAACTCTTTTTATTAGAACCCATAAGTCTCATACCCTACTAGTACAAATCTATGTAGATGATATTATATTTGGTTCTACTGATTCAAATTTGTTCAGAAGGTTCTCCAACCTAATGCATTCTAAACTTGAAATGAGTAGCATGGGTGAGCTATCCTTCTTTCTAGGATTACAAATCAAGCAACATGCTGAAGGCATATTCATTTCTCAAACCAAGTATGCAAAAGAATTGGTTAAGAAATTTGGTATGTCTGAAGCATTATGCATGAAAACACCTATGCCTACTAATGATGTATTAGATTCTGATGAACATGGGAAACCTGTTGATCAGACAACATATAGAGCAATGATTGGCTCTTTATTGTACCTTACAGCTAGTAGACCTGATATAATGTTTGCTACATGCATATGTGCTAGATTCCAAGTGAGCCCTAGAGAGTCACACCTAACCATAGTAAAAAGGATTCTTAGGTATGTAAAACGTTGTCCAAATCTAGGCCTCTGGTATCCAAAAGATTCAGCATTTGACTTAACTGGATTTTCTGATGCTGATTATGCTGGATGCAGAATAGATAGGAAAAGCACCAGTGGAACTTGTCAGTTTCTTGGTGACAGACTTGTCTCCTGGTTTTGCAAGAAACAAACATTTGTGTCAACTTCAACTGCTGAAGCTGAATATATGGCTGCAGGTAGTTGTTGTTCACAAATCTTGTGGATTCAAAACCAACTCCTAGACTATGGCTACAACTTAGAGAAGTCAAAAATATTTTGTGACAATACCAGTGCTATTTCTATAGTACAAAATCCAGTCCATAGTAGGACAAAACATATAGAAATTAGGCATCACTTTCTAAGGGATAATGTTGAGATAAATAAAATTGAACTTTAGTATATCCCAACTGATTTGCAAATGGGAGATATTTTCACCAAACCCTTGGATGAAAAGAAACACACATTCTTCCTGAATCAGTTAGGAATGTTAGATGGAGGAAGTCTAAAATAATATCCAAGATTTTAAAACTCTAAAATTGACCAAGACTAGGGAAACTTCTTGATTTTTCTTGTGTCTAGAGTGTGTTTCTGATCTTTGAACTGCGCTCGACGATTTTCCCCCTGATCGTCGAACGGAGATCGACGACTTCCGAAATCGTCGACCAGAGTTCAGCGCTTCTCAGATAGTGCTAAACTATCTCTCTCAGGTCAGCGATCGTCGTGTGGAGTTCGACAATTTTGTTTTCTGAACTATCGTCGAACGGAGCTCGACGCTCTCCAATATCGTCGAACGGAGATCGACGCTATTGATGACCTTTCAGTTTCCTTTAGAAGCCCAGATCGTAGAACATAGTTCAACGATCTTTCATATTTTTGCGTCGAACCCTAATATAAAATTCATTTTTCGGCCGTCGTTCTCCCTTTGCGCTTTCATACTTTCTGCAAACTTTCTCTTTCCCTCCAAAGTTCTCTACACTTGGTCATTTGTTTGTTCGTTTTTGCAGCAATCAATGGCCGTCTCAGTTGCAATCCTGGCCGCGATGAAATTTGATGCAGGTTTTGACATCGACATGGACTCTTTCAATAACAACGATCAAATTTTCAAAGATATTCTAGAACTTTTCAAGGAACAATAGCTAGTTACCATAATGTCCACCAGGATCAAATTAGGTGCAGATGAGATCAAGGAATGGGTATATACTGCCCATAACCTGGATCAGAATATAGTGATTGGAACAATCTCGGGAACCCAGGTATCTCTCACACCTGCTGTCTTGACAGAGGTCTTCCAATTAAATTCTGGAGAGGATTCTGCTGAGATTTTCTGGAGAGGAGTTTTCTGATTTGCTTGAAATAATGGGACATTCAGATGCAAACCCTAGAAAGTTGATGAAAAAAAATCTATCTGTGGAGTACAGATTCCTGGCTGATGTTGTTGGGAAGGTATTGTTGGCCAAACACTTAGCCCATGATACTATATCCAGGTATCAGCTCTGCTTGATGGGTGCTCTTGTGGATAAGAAACAATTGAACTGGGGAGAAGTCTTTTTTGATTTGATTAAGAAGAAAATCAACAAAAATTTTGTTTATTTTGGAAGGATATTAGTGCTGTTTCTTCAGAACAGATGCCCTGCCCTGCTAGTTTCCAATGGAATGCACATCAATGCCTCCAAGAGGCTCACATGTGCCCTGTTTGGAAAATGGGACAGGCAAATTGTGAAGCCCAGCAGGCCCTCTGCAAGCTCTACTTCAGGCACAAGGACTGCTCCAGTCACTTCCCCTCAAGTTTTTGCCCCTGCAGAAGACTTGCCTGTTTCTTCTCCTCCTCCTCCACCTCTTGTTTCATCTACACCAGTCACCTCCACAATGACTATCTCCACCCCATCTCCAACTTTAATTCCTTCTCCAACTCCACAACTCTCAGAAGAAATTTTCCATCCTATACATCAATACCCACACTTAGATATTGACTCATCATCTCACATTCCATCTTTCAATCTTATAGATGACTTCTTTATGGATGATTCTCCCTCATCCCCTTCTGAGCCACCATCCTCATCCACCGCATATCAACAACTACTTTAGGATATCATTGCACAACCATCCTTCACACCATCTATTTCCATTCCATTATCTTCTATTTCCACAATTCCCATCTCTCAACCTTCATTTCCACCATCCACCTGTTCTCTACCAACATCTCCTGTTGCTCCACCTTCAATCCCTACCTCTACTCAAGTCCATCTTGAGCAAGTAGATATTCCAGCTATTGCAGACAGTCTCTATGAGCTGATAACTCCAAGGCTATCACTCTTGATGGAGGCCTCTTTGGCTCCACTTATAAAAACAGTCCAAGAACTATCTGTCAGGCTCTACTCTCTTCTTCCTTCTCAGGCAATCCCTTCTTATGGGTGTCTTGATCCAGTTGCCACTGAATCTAGGCAGGGGGAGATGCCTCATGAAGTGGAAAGATTGCCTGCTGCTGCTGCTGTTACTTCAGTCCAGTGGACCTCAGGTCACTGTTATCAGATTTTGATTCTATTTATTTCAGCTGTCTTCCAGAGAACATTGTAGTCCAGCAATCTGAGGATCTCTCTAAGGCCATTGTGCCCATTCCCAGCTGTGACACCAGTATAATAAATTCTTTTGTAAATTCCATCTATGCTGCTGCTTCTTCTGTTTCTGTTGAAAGTAATGCTGCTTCTCCTACTGCTAATGTTGTTATTGCTGATAGTTCTGATGTTGCTGTTTTTTTAGTATCTAAGGACATGCAGATGACAGAGGCACTTATTTTTGAGCCTGCTGTTACTGCTGATGTTGTTACTGCTGCTGCAAGTGTTGTATCTGTCTCTGCTATTATAACTTCTTCTGCCAGTATTGCTTCTACTCCTCTTCCTGTTGTTTCTACTGCTACTATTGCTGTCTCTGCTGTTAATTCTGTTCAATCTCAACAACAGTTAGATTATCTCAAAAGGATTGATGCATTATATGATAATCAAAGCTCAGAAAGTGATCAGTATAGGACTGACTCAGATGACTCCTCTGCTATAATTGCAAGGAAAAGAAAAACCAGAATCAAAGCAATGAAGAGAGTCCCCCCAGCAAAAGTGAAAGACACAAATGATATTCCTTACTATATTTTGCATGATTGCCCTATCACAGAACATTGGATGCAATACTCCAAAAATCAACTGAAGGCTATGAATAAAAAGAGAAAATATGATAAAGGATCACCCCAGTTCAATCATCCTCCTCCTCCTCCTCCTTCACCAGGTGCAGGTGTAAGTGGAAGTTCTACATTTCAACCCTCTGCCAGAAGCCAAAGCTCGTATCAACCTCAAGGAAGATCCCAATACAGAGGAAGCCAATCTAGAGGCTATCAGTCAAGAAGAGGAAATTACAGAGGACATCAAAGAGAATTTCAAGTATACTCCAAAGGATATTCCAGGCAACATCCATATTCAAGGGAAGGACAAGGTCCATCTGACACAACCTCTGGTCTCTTTCCTTACAAACTGAAAGATTTAGTCTCTTCCAGAGCTCCTCCAGATAATCCCTCAAATAGATATGAGCCTCCTGTTCCATTTGAAGATCCAGAGAATAATCCAACTTCATAGACAGCTAGGATGAAAGAATTGGCTGCTTTAGATCAGATCAAGAAATCCAGAGAACAAGGAAGGGATACATCCAATATAACTACCTTATCAGATCAAAGAAAGAAGGAACTTGAAAGATACTCATCCAGTAAATTCTTTGATTCAGAAAGCTACATGAAGCTGCACCATGAAGCTGTAGTGCCCAGGCCAAAGCAACAAACTTCTCTAGGTGCAGCTGATGACAGGAGATCTAAGAAAGAAGCTCTCAATCGAAACAGAGAAATAGTCCTTATAAAGAGCAAAGAAAAAGATTAATTCTGTAAGGTGATAATATATTCTGTTTTCTGAAATATCTGAGATAATATCTGTGATTCTGTAATGATTTGTTTGTTGCATTTCTGCTTTGTATGTTTTTATTTCCTCAATGTCTGTAAATAGTAATCCTAACCCAAATAGGGGGAGATTGTTGGAACACCCTATTACTGATTTGGGCAAGGATCACTATGTCTCTTAGGAAACCTGTTTTGACCTCATTGTATAGATCTAAAGGTCAATTAGAATTGAGTCTAAGGGTTAGTAGTTAGGTTTGGAAGCTGCCCTCAAGACCAGACTTTTCAGTTTTGGAGACCAAGTCATTTCGTCGAGCTCAGTACGACGAATCGTCGAACTCCATTCGACGATCGTTGAGCTCACTTTGACGAATCGTTGAACTCCATTCGACGATCTCTGAGCTCAACTTCAACGAGTCGTCGAACTCCATTCGATGATCTTCGAGCTCAGATCGACGTTCTTGACTCCAGTTTAATTCTCTATCTCTGAGCTCAATTCGACGATAGTTGAGCTCAGATCGACGATCTCTGTTACTGTCAAAGACCAGTCTCTGAGCTTAGTTCAACGATAGTGGAGCTCAGTTCGACATTTTTCTGAAGAGTTAGACATTTTTCAAGATTCAAATTCAGACAGTTGAGGAATTATTCTCAGCATTTATGTCAAGGATCTTGTAGCCATTTTTCAATTAATCTGGAGCAAGTTTCAAGGAATTTTCAAGGAATGTTTTATTGGACTTTCCTCCAGAAGACAAATGCAGTTAAGGAAGTCATTTACTGATAGGCTAATGGCTATCTTGGATAGTGGATCATTTCTATTTAGACCTAAGGAATAAAAGTTTAGTTTTTCATTCTCTTCAAGAGAGTCAGACACACATATTCTTCTACAACAACAATTCTCTGCAACAACTCTTACAACATCAACAACAATTACACAAGAGAAATAAAGAGAGTTGCAGACATTCTCAGTCTCAAGAATTCATACAAGAACACACATCACAAAAGGAGATCAACTAACTGAAATTTTCAGATCTCTTTTGATTCAAGTGTTCAAAGGCTATCATCATTCAAGACTCCGGACACCACACATTCCAGTTGCTGCTGAAATCATCTTTTGCTGGAGATCAAATCATCTGAAGGCCTATCACCCTACTGCAAAGCTTTACTTCCTGAACAACTCAAGATCTCAGGGGGAGCTTTGACAACATCCACTATCTTCTCTCTGACTGTTGACAGAGAAAATCATCTCATCCCTTTCTCTCTCTCTCTCTGCTGTAAGGGGTTTTTCAAACTCCCTTCAAAAGTTTGTGTTTGGTTTCTGAGACCTTATCAAAACTCAGTGGTGGCAAGACACCTGATCAAAAAATCTGGTTTGGTTTTTGAGCAACTTATTAAAAGCTCATTGGTTCCCAGGATACCTGATCAACTCATCCTGCAGTGGATTCCTACCTAGGGTGGTAGAAGAGTGGATGTACCCAGATTGATTGGGGAACCACTATAGCTCCTTGTGTCTTCTGGTTGCTTGTCTTTCTTTTTTTTCTGGCTGTGGATTGTGATTGCTCTGTGTTTGTTCTGTGTTTACATTTACTTTATGATATTTGCTTCCCTGTTCACCTAGGAATACAACAACTGTTGTAAAAAGTTTTTAGCAAGCACCATACTCTATTCACCCCCCCCTCTAGAGTATATCAGATCTAACTTGCACTTTCAGGTTATATGCACCCATCATCAAATAAAAAAAACAATGCAAAATTTAAATGCATGAAATTAAAATACTCTTGATGGTTATAGGCACCCATCATAACGTGAAATTAAAATAACATTGCAAATAAAACAAAAACATAAAAATGATTTAATAGTTATAAAATTATTAATAAATTATTAATAATTATTAATATATTGGTTTTCACCCAGGACAGATATTATGGCGACGCTCCACATGGTCATCACGGCACCGCAAATCTTTATATGGAGGCGGAGAAAGTTCTTCCGTAAGTACGCCATCACCGTCTTCAATATGTTGAGGGTCGTCGTCTGCATCACCAACCATTGCGCAATCAGGCAGCATGAAGCTAAATAGGCGAGTAGGTGGGGTGAGTGAGGTAAGCTGTCAACACTCGCACTGGGACAAAGGGTGAGTGATTAGTTCCCGGACTCTTCAGGAACTCTCCGCCCAGGAGACTGGGGCAAGGCCTGCCCGGCTCTCCTATATAGAGGTGAGTTCCTTATTTTCGGGAAGCCCCATTCTGGCCTGCCACTAATCACTCCAAATAGCGATATTCCGCTATTGGTAGTCCAATTTGTGTCGCGGTTAGTAGAGCCGAGCATCAAGATTTCGCTATCGACATACCAACTTCTGAAAGCTATAAATATACCCCCAAGAGCACCTTTGGAGAGGACCTCTGACTGGGTTCTATCTACTTTGTCTAGCTTTGGTTAGCAAGAGCTCTCACTCACTGTTCACCGAGGTTTTCGGGTGGTCGGTCGGGAGCTCTCGAGGCCCTCCAAGGTGCCTAGCTCAGCATTGGCATGGGAGGGGAAGTATTCTTTGATCTTCCGGGTCTGTGGCTGGACCTCTTCCCTGCAGATCGGGGACCTGTTTGTAGTTTTTATGATAGAGGTTTCAATCTCTAAATCTTTAGACTAGCATTCTGGCTTGGGAGAACTAACGGAAAGCCACCATTCCAGTCCGAACTCTTTAGTGAACCATAGTTTTCATGTTCAACATTTTAGTGCGGTGAGCGTGGATTGTGGATTGTTCTGAAAATCTTGAGCGAATCCCATAGCTAGAGATGAGGAGAAAGGAACTAACCTGGAAAGCTCGCCACCTACAGATGGCTTTGTAACCAAGAAAGACTTCGACGAATTCAATAATATTATGTTGGTTGCCGTGCATACCAAACTCATGTTGCAGATGAATGATTACTTGACCCCTACAGTCCCGATACACACCCCAGAGGCCTTAGGCGAGAAGTCACCAGGTAGGTGATCCGGGAAAGAGATAATGGTGGAAGGGGGCGAGAGGCCCTTTCAGGGGGAGAACTATTCCCTACCCTACCAACTGCTCCCAATCAGGAGAGTTGGCAAGGCGAGACCCTCCAACTCACCCAGATTTCGGGTATCCCCTTCTGCGAGCTAATCCTCTGAGCTCTGATGTCGGAGGGCTTCAAGGACCCAATCATGTCTTTTTACACCGACACTGATGATCCAATTCAGTATGTGCAATGGTTCGAGGATACGGTATACATCAGGATGATGACAGGTGTCTTCAAGTGCAAGTTGTTTGCCATCACGTTCAAGAGAAAGGTGAGGGACTGGTTCTACTAGCTTCCCCCAGGAACTATCTGCAGTTTCGAAGATCTATGCTATGGTTTCTTGTTGTGCTTCTCCACATCAAAGAGAAGAAAGAAGGGGCCAGAGGCCATTTTCTGATAGAGCATTGAGCAAAAGAGACGTTGGCAAGTTACACTGACCATTTTCAGGAAGCGTTTCTCTTGATCTAGAAGGTTCTCAGGCACACTATGCAGTTGCCCTACATCTTGGGGCTACGCTAGGGAGTGTTTAAGATGGAGCTGACCAGAGACACCCCCCAGTCTTTTAAGGAGTTGATCGACCGGGCCGCAAAAGAGATCAAGTGTGAGGCCACAAACCCTGATTTTGTTTCGGGGGTTGTCAAAGATCAAAGGGGGTGTGATGAGGCTGCAAAGAGGGTTTCAACCACAAGAAAGAAGTAGAAAAGAAGAGTCGGGAAGGCAATAGTTCCAAGTGTAGGGGTAGGGAAACCCGCCACCAATTTATCGACCAGCATGGAGACTAGCGGGTGGGCCACCTTAATGTCAAGAGAGAGGAGTTGCTCAAGGAAGGAGAAACTTTTAGGCAGGGCAGGGACGGTTCAACCCTCTGGGGTGGAAGCTGGGCCTTGGGCCAATGCAACCCCTCCCTTGCAGGCTATGTCGATCAGCCGAGGAAGAGGAATAGGATGGAGTAATCGACCTAGAGGAATGAAAAGAAGGGGTTGGTGTTGCCTTATTGTGACTTTCGTCAGAAGGAGGGCCACACAATGACCACCTGCTCTGAATTTTTGGAGATTAGGGGAGCAGCGAGAGCAAGCAGAGCGTAGCAACCTCCATTTCAGATTAAAGAGGTAGGATCAGGGGAAGAAGGAGGAAGAGTAGATGTGGAGGATCAGTGCGAAGACCAGGTAGATGTGAGTACCCGAGGAAATATTATGGTGATATATGGGGGTGGGAATCGAGGACACCTGCAAAGGGAGACTCCACACTATTTTTCACCGAAGCATGGCTTTGACCTCCCAGACCCCACCCCTAGAAGATAAGATCACCTTCTCATCAATGGACATGCCGGATTTCGAGGATCTATTCTACGACGCACAGACAACCATCGAGAATTTCAATATCTCGATAATTTTAGTTGATAATGGGAGATCAGTGAATGTGATATTCAAGAGGGACGTTGAAGAGATGAAGGTAAAAGCCAGGATGGTGCTAGCCTCAGATCGACCATTGTCCTAGTTCTCTAGACAAAGGACAGAAGTAGAAGGAGAAGTCGAGCTCCATGTAACCTTGAGGGGAACATCCAGGAACTCCCGCTACGTCACAACTATCAACACCATCTCATGGATGGAGGAGGCGGAGGAAGTGGAGAAGGTGATGGAAGAGGAAAAACAATTTTGTGCGTTTCTCCCACCTAAAAATATGTGGGAGAATAAATACCCCATTTTAGGAGTGGACCCCACTCCCATCTCCTTCCCGAAATTAAGGCGGGACCTAAATTTTTTCTCTCCTGCTTCTCGAACAAGGCTGAAACCCGCGTATCCCTCTGCTGAAAATATTTGTTCATGGCATGAAACCACGATCCTCCGCCCCAGCGAATCCCGCCCTAAAGGTCCTCCAATGAACCCCTATATAGGTGTATCCCGTCCAGATACTCCTCAGGTGATCCCCGCACCGGCGACCGCAATACTATTACTTCCAACAACCCTTACATTTGCTTCACATCTGAAATCCCGAGCAAGGAAGTGCAGGAACGGACTTCTTCCACCGTCAGAGATCTTCACTAGGTGTTCTCTTTCATTGTCGGCAAGAACATTTATCTAAAATTTATTTAGAGGAACATTAAAAATTTACATTTAAAACCCACATATTAAAGTAAAAGCATCTATTACAACTTGATCAAACAACACAAATACAAACATGAACACTCAATATTTTCAAAATGTAGAATATTTTCTACTAATATTTTTATATCTAATAGTACTTAACTGAAATACTACCAAATTTGATAATATAACACACAAAAGTTGGATGTGGAAAAAAAAAATATAAATCACAAATACTAAAACAAGAATGCACATATTACCACAATAACATACATTAAAAGTCTATATTTTAAACCCGCATATTAAACATAATATCTATTACAACTTGATTTAAGTAATATATGGATTGCCACAAAAATAATGTATAAATGAATTGATGATAAAATATACTACTTTGAATAAGCAGATAAAAGAAAGACATAGTTAATTACCTTTTTGATGATGTTGAGGTAGTATTTTGATAGTATTTTGTAGAAATACTATAACTTTCGGAAGTGTGTAAGTGTAAAACTTGCAATTTGGGAACCTGATAATGAGCAATGGATGATGAAGATGACTGTGGCGAGATCCTTTGGGCCGAAAACTGGGTCAGAGGTTGCAGAAGTTTCGCCGTTGGAGGGGAAGGAGGCCGAGGTCTCTACACAGGAGAAAGAGTGATGGGCCGACTTAGGGTTACACCGCATGCCGCGGGATAATGAGGAGGATGCCGGGGAATGACCCGGGAGAAGGAAGTTTCTTGAGTATGCTTTCGTCGGGAATGGGGAAACGGGGTGAGTTTCTTAGCTAGGGTTCATTGGGGACGAGGAAATGAGAGAGTTTCGGGGGGAGGGGATGGCGGAACACACAAATGAGATTGGTGTCCACTCCTAAAAGGTGGTATTTATTCTCCTACCTAGTTCTAGGTGGGAAAAATGCACGGAAAGTTTTTTGGTCCCGAGCAGAAGTGACGGAGGAGGTGGGAAAGAAGGAGATCATCACTCTGAGTGGGAGGCCAGAGACGGTGCAGATCAGAGGGGAGTGATCGAGGAGGATCTGGAGAAGGTTTGGAGATGCATCCAGGATAACATAGACATCTTCACTTGGGATTCAGTGTACATACCAAGGATCAATGTTGACATAGTCTGCCACCACCTCAATCATGACCCCGACGTCCGCCCAATCTGCCAGAAAAGGAGGTCCACGATGACCAAGCTAGTTGAGCCCATCCAGGAGGAGGTGGAGAAGTTATTGAAGGGGGGGTTTGTATCAGAGATCCAGAATCCAGACAGGTTCTCTAATGTAGTGTTGGTAAATAAGGAGGATGGAATGTGGAGGATGTGTGTAGACTTATGTCTTTTAAACAAAGCATGCCCTAAGGAGTGTTATCCCCTACCTTTTATTGCCGCGTTAGCTGACTCAGCCATCAATTTTCCTATAGTGAATTTTTTTGATACTTTTCAGGTTATCATTAGATACAGATGCACCCGCCGGATGTTAAGGACATCTCATTCATCATGGATGATGGATGATACAACTATAGGATGATGTCGTTCTAGTTGAAGAATGCAGGAGGGACCTACTAAAGAATGCTGGACAAGGTCTTCAAAGAGAAAAGTGGGGAGTCAAGAAGTCCACGTGGATGACCTATTGGTGAAGAGTAAGGATGTTAGGTCTCACCTCCAGGACCTAACTAAGACATTCGCCACCCTAAGGAAATATAAGATGAGACTCAACCCCTTAAAGTGTGTCTTTGGGGCAGGAAGAGGAAAATTTTTGGGTCATCTCCTCACCCTAGTGGAGGTGGAGCCCAACCTAGATAATGTAATGATGATCTTGGAATTGGAGTTCCCTCGAAATGCTAAAGAGATTCAACATTTTACAGGGAAGCTGTCGGGACTGAGTAGGTTCCTCTCCCGTGCAGGGGAGTCGTGCTCACCTTTCGTCAAGGTGTTGCGAGAAAACCAATGTTTTGAGTGGTCCAAGAGTGCAAGGAGTATTTCCAAGCCTTAAAGAGCCATCTCATTAATGCTCCACTACTCCAGGGAAGGGAAAGACCTAGCCATATGTCTCGGGGTAAGGGCGGAATCGGTAGGATCTGTTCATGTTCAGGAAGAATGAAGGAAGCAGCTACCAGTCTACTACTTCAGCAGGGTCCTAAGGAAAGCGGAGCTCAGGTATCCCATCCAGGAGAATTTGGCCTTTGCCCTATTTATCTCAGCTAGGAAACTACGACCATACTTACAGACGCATTCGATTAAGATGGTGACCGACCATCCCCTTCACAACAAAATGTAAGGGGTGGAGCACTCAGAAAGTCTATCTAAATGGTCGGTAGAGCTGAGTGAATTTGAGATATCTTTTATCGCTTGATTGTTAATGAAGGAAAAGGTAGTGGTTGACTTTCTTGTAGAATATGAAGTTGAGATAGAAGAACCCAGACCCCATGATCATGCAACTTGAGAAATACTCGTGGATGGGGCATCTGGAAAGTACTCCTTGGGAGAAGGAGTGATCCCAGTGAGTCCCCGTGAGACGAGGATTGAGTAGGATGTTGGCATCCGTTTCTCTGTCACTAACAATAAGGCAAAATATAAAATAATTATCACAGGACTTCGTATGTCAAGGGAGTTGGGAGTCCGAGTTGTGAAGGTCTTTACGAACTCGATGGTGGTGGCCTCCAAAATCAAGGGGGAGTTTGAAACAAGGGAGCCAACTCTCCAACAGTTTCTCACAAAGGTTAAGAGTCTTAATGGGTTGTTCCGCACTTTCTCTATTCGGTATGTGCCCTAGGATTAGAACACTCAGGCAGATCGTCTAGCCAACTTTGTCCCCTAGGCAGGAGGGATTGTAATCGAGTTGTTCTGGATATCCATCAAAGAAGGGGATTTAATTGAGATCGACTAGCGACCCTTATGGATGGATCCCTTCATTGCTTTTTTGTCTTCGGGTGAGCTCCCGGAGGAAGTCATAGACAAGAGGTTGTTTAGGTATAAGTCGGCCTATTTATTGATACATAAGGAAGTGTTGTATCAAAAGACCCTCTCGGGGCTCCTACCATGGTCTGTCACCAAAGAGGAGGTCCCAAGGATCCTAGAATAAATCCACTCTGGGGAATGTGGTAGCTACTTAGGGAGTCAGACCTTGGAGAAGATTGTGTTGCAGCAAGGCTACCTTTAGCCAACCATCAGCAAATATGTTGCAGAGTACACAAGAAAGTGCCAGAAGTATCAGCTTTATGCACTTCTTGAACTCCAGATAGCGCAAAGACTTAGGACAATCACAACACCATAACCCTTCGCAATCTGGGGGTTAGATCTGGTATGACCTTTCCCCCATGCCAGTGGCCATAGGATATCGTCCTGGTCATGATAGACTACTTCTCAAAGTGGTTGGAGGTCAAGTCACTGGTCAAGACAACTTCACAGGTAATCAATAACTTCATACTCGGAGAAATAATCTGCTGGTATGGGTTGCTCCTAGCAATAGTCACGAATAATGGATCATAGTTCGCTAGCGACGAGTTCATAGGTTTCTGCAGCCACTTGGGCATTGGCCTCTAATTCGAGTCAGTTTACAACCCTAGGATAAATGGGCAGGTGGAAGTCATGAATAAGAAAATTATATACCTACTAAAGAAGAAGGTGGAGAACCTGAAGGGTAATTGGGTGGAGCAGCATCCCTCGGTCCATTATGCTTTGAGAATCACTCCAAACAAGACCACAAGTAAGACCCCTTTCAAGCTCTCCCATGAACCTGAGGTTGCCCTTCCAATAAAGTTTGAGGTGGGATCCCCATACGTCATTGTTGTAGAAGAGGGCGAATAAGGATGGATAGTCGAAAAATGAGGAAGTGCAATGACTTTCGTTGGACCTCATGGAGGAACTCCGCGTGCTGGCCTCACTTCGTTAGGAAGAATTCAAACGTCAGATGGAAAAGTATTTTAACAAATACATCAGGATCATGCAATTTATAACAGGGGACTTAGTCCTCAGAAAGGTTGATGTTGTAGGGTGTGGAGCCGCTGTCACGAAACTCCATCCCAACTGGGAAGGTCCCTTTGTAATTTTAGAAGCACTAATTTTAGGGGATATCACCTCCAGAATGTCGAGGGAGCACCTCTTAGCAATATGTGGAATGACGAAGACCTGAAGAGATTTTACCCTTAAATGATCAAGGAAACTTTTCCCATTAACTTCCCTTTCATTTTCTCACTATGACCTAGTTAGGCCGGATAAGGGAGTAGTAGGTCGAGCAGACCCGGCGAAAGGGTTAAATTGAAATGGATTTTTAACACGGGAGCCCCTGATATGATCCCGCTAACCGGGCTATCACAAGTCGATAGGACAGGCAAGTCGCTTAGGTGGAGGGTTAAATTGAAATGGATTTTTAACCAAGGAGCCCCCGATAGGATCCCACTGAACAGTCTCTCATAAGTCGGCAGGGCAGACATGTCAATCGAGTGGAGTGTTAAATTGGAGTAGATTTTTAACCAAGGAGCCGGCGATATGATCCCACTGACCGGGCTCTCACAAGACGGCAAGGTAGGCAGGTCACATGTGTGGAGGGTTAAATTGAAATTGATTTTTAACCAAGAAGCCGCCGATAGGATCCAACCGACCAGACTCTCACAAGCTGACATGGAAGGCAGGTCGCTCAGGTGGAGGGTAAAATTGAAATGGATTTTTAACATATGAGCCCCCGATAGGATCTAGCAGGTCGGGCTCTCACAAGATGGTATGACAGGCGGGTCGCTGGGGCGAAGGGTTAAATTGAAATGGATTTTTAACCAAGGATCCCACGATAGTATCCTGCTAACTGAGCTCTCAGAGCCTGGTAGGACAGGCAGGTCACTCGGGTGGAGGGTTAAATGGAAGTAGGTTTATAATTAAGGGACCACTGATAGGATCCCGCTTACCGGGCTCTCACAAACTGGCAGGGTAGGCTGGTCGCTCGAGTGGAGGGTTGAATGGAAGTAAGTTTGTAATCAAGGGACCACTGATAGGATCCCGCTGACTAGGCTCTCACAAGTCGACATGACAGGAAGGTCTCTCAGGTGTAGGGTTAAATGTAGGTGGGTTTTTAATCAAGGGACCCCCGATAGGATCTCGCTGATTGGGCTCTCACAAGCTGGCTGAGCAGGTTGGTCACTCGGGTGGAGCATTAAATGGAAGTAGATTTGTAATCAAGGGACGCACGATAGGATCCCACTAACTGGGCTCTCAAAAGCCGGCAAGGGAGGCTGGTCGCTCAGAAGACTAGTGAGAAGCGAGAGAAATTAAGTTTGGAAATGAGCTTATAGGAGGATCTCGTTGATCAGGTTCTCACTAACAAGCAAGACAAATAGATCTCCTAGAAGACATGATAGAGAGCAAGTTTGGTAAGAAAATGAGCAAAGTCGAACGGGGATAAGAGCGACCCGGTCATATAGGCCGGGTTCTCACATCCCCTACACGTGGGGCACTTGGAGGTCCTTGAGGCTAAACCTAATTTTAAGTGGTCAAGTTTCTCCGTTAAGTGGTCGCAGATGCACCAGAGTCACTAGGCCTGGTTCTTGCAAAATATGTAACATCTCATTTCCAACTAGACCCGTAAGAGTGGTTTTGGCCATGACTAGGTCATGACAAAACCATAGGAAGTTCAAGAAGACCAAGTGAGCTTGGACATGAAGTTGGGAATCATCATGGTCTACAAATAGTAGAATTATGAACAATAGTTTAGGATGACCATGGGGCTACACCTTGACCCCAAGACCCTACCAAAACACCCCCAAACATTTTGGGAGGCCCATTTGAGCCATAAGGACCCATTGGGGTCAATCAAAGAGACTCAGTTGACCCCAGTCAACCCTAACCCTAAAAGGGTCAAACTAGCCTATTTAGGGTCAATTGACCTTCCCCTAGCCAAATGGGCCCCCCCCGCATGCCCTCCTAACCCTAAAGTGAGTTCAATGGGTCATCAAGGACACATTGGGTTCAGCCCTGGAGACCAAGTTGACCCATGTCAACTTAGTCCCCTCATTTGGTCAAAGTACCCTTACTAAGGGTAGGTGACCTCCAAAGTGCAAGGTAACCCTACATAACCCTTCCTAGACTTCAGGGGAAACCATGGGGTCACCAAGGATCCCTTGGGGTCAACCCAAATGGTCATGTTGACCCAAGTCAACTCTAACCCCTAATTTGGTCAAAGTGCCCTAACTAAGGGTCAAGTGACCACCAAGGTGCCCAACCAACCTTACTCAGGGCTTCCTAAACCCAAAGTGAGGTCAATGGGTCACTAGGGACCCTTAAACCTAGTGGCTAAGTTGACCCCAGTCAACTCAAGCCCCAAAGTGGTCAAAGTGCCCTTACCAAGGGTCAAGGGACCTCTAAGGTGCCAAGTTAACCCTACCCAACCCTACATAGACCTTAGGGGAGGCCAATGGGTCACCAGGGACCCATTGGGGTCAACCCAAATGATCAAATTGACCCAAGTCAACCCTAGCCTAAGCCAAGTCAAACCTAGCCCAAATGGGCTAACCCAAGCTCAAACTCATTTCCCCCACTTGGGCTAACCTCATTTTATTATTAATATGATGCTATGGGCGGCCAATAGGCTAGGGAGATGAGCAAATTCGTTCATGATGACTAGGAGAGAGAAAACTCCATTTTGCCCTTTAATGGAGGAGAGAGAAAGAAGGAGGAAGGAGCCATTCATGGCTTAGGGAGGCCAAGAGCCATCTTTGATGGCTGAATTCAACTCCCTTGGAGAAGGGAAGGAGTTTCCAGCAGTTTCTTGGCCACCCCAAGCCAGATTCACCTCCCCACCACCTTGGCTGAACCAAGCCTTCAATGGACATTAATGGCCACTGATGTTTGGCCTCTCCCCTCCTCCAACTGATGATTTAAACACTATCAGTGACATGAGAGGAACCCTTCCCACCATTTACCTAAGGAATTCGAGCCACTTGACTACACTATTGCAGAAACCCGGCCGGCGGCACCACCACCATGGCAACCCGAAGATCGACTCGACTCCAGCCCACTATAAAGGTCCTCCTCTCCTTAACTCACGGGTAGATCGTAGCATTCGTTAGGTGCAAGCTTCAGGATCAATTGAGCACGATCCAAATCCTGGTTTTCATGGATTTCGGCCGAAAAACAACCTTGTAGAACCGCCGGAAAATGCCTCTCCGGCAGCTGTGCCGCCGCCTGGCTACAGCCACCACCCCAACGGAGGTGGTGGTGGCGGGGGCCGGCCGGGGATGGGGCTGGGTGGCCGGCGGCAGCCGCTTGAAGTCGGCCCAGGAAGAGCAAATCGTGGTTGTCGGCTCAAGGAAGGAGATGAACGGATTCCATCCATTTGCTACAAGATTCGTGCTAATATGATATTAAAACTATAGTATAAATATTCTGATTATGTCATTTTGTCACAGATTTCTTTATTTAATGGTTTTAATTTTTACAAATACCTAGGGACACCTGGTGGGAAAACTTTCAATATGAAAGTTGTAGCCCTATGGGTCTACGGCAATCCAAATTTGATGTGGACCAATTTGGCCCTATGGTTGGACCAGGGCACCCATTTTGGTGGGACCTACACCTAGGGCTAGGCAAACATTAAACTGAGTGCCCACACTTCATCCTTGGTCCAAATTAATTGCAATTTTGGCAAGGAGTCCACCCTAGTTATACCTAGGGCCTGCCCAAAATTCAGAATTTTTAGAGACGCTTTGCCTAAAGTTTTTACGTTTATTTAATAATGCAAGGGTATTTTAATTAAGTGGTCTAATGACCTCGAAACCCTCCCAAATTTTGGTGAGTGGTCCCTGGCATCAATACTTAGCTCTGTACAAAATTTAAACACATTTGGATAAGTTTTTGTTGGAACACCCTATTACTAATTTGGGTCAGGATCACAATGTCTTTAGGAAACCTGTTTTTGACCTCATTGTATAGACCTAAAGGTAAATTAGAATTGAGTCTAAGGGTTAGTAGTTAGGTTTGGAAGCTGCCCTCAAGACCAAGGTTTTTCAGTTTGGAGACTAAGTCATTTCATCGAGCTCAGTATGACGAATCGTCGAACTCCAATCGACGATCATTGAGCTCGCTTCGACGGATCGTCGAACTCCATTCGACGATCGCTGAGCTCAACTTCAACAAATCGTCGAACTCCATTCGACGATCTTCGAGCTCAGTTCGACGATCTTGACTCCAGTTTGATTCTCAATCTCTGAGCTCAGTTCGACGATAGTTGAGCTCAGATCGACGATCTCTGTATAAGTCCAAATCACTGAGCTCAGTTCGACGATAGTAGAGCCCAGTTCGACGTTCTTCTAAAGAGTTCAACGACTTTCAAGATTCAAATTCAGAACAGTTAAGGAGTTATTCTCAGCAATTAATTCAGAAGATTTTGTAGCCATTTTCATTTATTCTGGAGCAAGTTTCAAGGAATTATCAATGAATGTTTCATTGGACTTTCCCCCAGAAGACAAAAGCAATTAAGGAAGTCATTTATGACAGGCCAACGGCTATCTTGACAGTGGATCGTTTCTATTCAGAGAAAAAGGAATTAAAGTCAAGATTTTTGAATTCTAGAAAAAAAAAGAGAAGGAAGAAGAACAAGAGAGAGACACACATTCTGCAATATTCATTCTCTGCAAATCTTCTTCTGCAACAACTCTCACAACCACAACCAACAAAAGAAAGAAAAAGAGTTGTAGACATTCTCTGTCTAAAAGAATTCATATTAGAACACCATCACTAAAAGAGATCAACCATCTGAAATCTTCAGATCTCTTTTGATTCAAGTGTTCAAGGCCATCAAAATTCAAGACTCCAGATACCTCACATTTTAGCTATTGCTGAAATCATCATTTGCTGGAGATCAATTTTCTGAAGGCCTATCACCCTACTACAAAGCTTCATTTCCTGAACAACTACAGATCTCAGGGGGAGCTTTGACAACATCAATATCCACATAGTCTTCTCAGCTGCTTTGAGAAAGAGAAGACTTCCATCACTCTCTCGTCCCCTCCTCTGTAAAGTGTTTTTCAAACTCCCTTCAAAAGTTTGTGTGTGGTTTTTGAGCACCTTATCATAAGATCATTCGTGGCAAGACACCTGATCAAAAAATCTGGTTTGTTTTTGAGCACCTTACCAAAAGCTCATTGGTGCCCAGGACACCTGATCAACTCATCCTGCAGTGGATTCCTACCTAGGGTGGTAGAAGAGTGGATGTACCCAGGTTGATTGGGGAACCACTATAGCTCCTTGTGTCTTCTGGTTGCTTGTCTTTATTTTTGTTTCTGGCTGTGATTGTTTTGTGACTAGGTTGCTCTGTGATTAGATAGTTTCTGTGATTAGATTTTCTATTTGCTTCCCTATTCACATTTAGAATACAACAACTGTTGTAAAAGTTTTTAAGCACCATACTCTATTCACCCCCCCTCTAGAGTATATTAGATCTAACTCGCACTTTCAATTGGTATCAGAGCCAGGTTGGCTAAATATACCACATCTTAGTGGTTGCACAGGCTAACACATGAACCCAAAGATTCCTAGTTAGATCTGCTTGTTGTAGATTTTGCTATTAGAATTATTTCTTCATAAATCATGGCCCAAAACAAAGATTATGCTAGCACCAGACCTCCAGTGTGCAATCTGTCTAAGTTTGCACTTTGGAAAGCAAGGATTAGACTATACATGAATTCTATTGATGAGGACATTTTTAATTCTATTTTGACAGTTTGTCCAAGACCTCCAGAGAACACAAGCACAAATGCTGTTCCACCTCCATCAGGAACAGATGCTGATATCAAGAAGTGGAAAGTAGCAGATGCAAAGGCTATGAATATCTTAGCCCAGACTATGTCTGATGACATTTTCCAAAAGGTGGCTGAATGTAATTCAGCAAAGGAAATCTGGGATAAGCTGTTTGAAATAGTCTTAGGATCAGCTGATGAAAGAAAGGACAGGAGATCCCACCTCATATCCCAATATGAAAATTTCAAGAAAGGAGAAGCTGAGTCAGTAGCTGAAATGTACAACAGACTCAGTCTGATAGTCAATGAACTGAAGACTCTAGATAAGGAGATCTCAATAACTGAGCTTAATATCAAAATCCTAATGTGCTTCCAAAGCACTTGGGACTCAAGGATCTGGCCAATCAAGGATGCCAGAAGTCTGAATGAGATTACAACAGAAGCTCTTTTGGGCAAGCTCAAGTCTTATGAGCTGCTCATTAAGAATAGAGAAGAAGAGCAGAAGGATGCCTCACCAGCCACAAGAAAAGAAAAGATACTAGCTTTCAAAGCAACTGAATATCAGCCTGAAGACAAAGTCACAGGCAATGATGAGCTGCTTAGTGTACTGGCTAAAAGATTTTACAAGATGGCCAGGAAGGACTTCAGGAAGAGATCATAGAAAGAGCATGACAAGCCAAGGTATGATAGATTTAATAATAAAGAAATTGTTTGCTTTGGTTGCAGGAAACCAGGGCACATTGTACCTGACTGTCCAGAGAACAAAAACAAGGACAGAAAGGATAAGAGAGAAAGAAGAAAATATAAGGACTTCAAGGAGAATGGCAATGGCAAACCCTACTCCAGCAAGAACAAACACACAAGGAAGGGGTTTGTTGCTGAATCTTGGAGTGAGACTGAAGAAGAATCAGAAGCTTCATCCAGTTCAAGTGATGATGAAGATGATGCTGAAGAGAAGGAGTTCTGCATGATGGCAATCAATGCCTCTCAACACAATTCTGATGCAGAAGATTCAAAGTCAGACTCAGAGACTCAACTTGAAGAGGACCAGGTAATTAGTTCCTTTGATTTCAATTCTGAGGACTTTAAGTATGAATTTAAAGCACTGTGCTTAGACTTATTAAAATCTGAGAATGAAATTATCTCTCTCAGAAATCAATTGTCTGAACACAGTTCCTTAAAATCAGAAAACCTCAAACTCTCTGAGGAGTTGGAGTGCTGCAGGGAGCAGATAGCTTCACTGAAAAGTGAGCTGTCAGAGGCCAAAAAGCTTGAAGAATCCCTTAATGGGAGAAGCATCAAGCTAATGGACATCACAAGCACAGTGAACTCTAGATTTAATAGTACACTGGGCTTGGGTGCCTCATCCAGACAACATATAGTTCTAACAACCGCAATTAAGTTTATTTCTGATAAAGAGAAGGGAGTTGTACAGGTAGCTAGGAAGAATTCTGATCTTCCTAAGAAAACCAAGTTCCAGCAGAAATCGTCGAACGGAGCTCGACGATCGCCGAACGCAGATCGACGATCTCATACAAAATCGTCGAACTCAGGTCGACGATCTCTAATTCCTGAACTCTGCCACATTCGACCGTCGAACGGAGCTCGATGTTCTGACCCAAGATCGTCGAACGCAGCTCAACGATCGTCGAACAGAGATCAGAGCTTTGGAAAATCTTTCAAGGGCAAATCAAAATCCAATCCTAGGGGTCCTTCATCCCAAATCTTTAACCCTTATACTGAATGGATAATTCCTCCAAGGAGATATCATCCTGAAGGTTATGAGAGTCAACCAGGGATGTCATTTATTTCTGAGTTTAAAGGTTATCAACCTAGGCCCAAGGTAAACTGGCTCAAAAATAAGTGAATTATTTTATTTGCAGGTGAAGACCTATCCAACATCTAAAAAGCAATGGTACTTGGATAGTGGGTGCTCAAAGCACATGACAGGAAAAAAGGACAACCTCATATCCTTTAAAGTTAAGCTTGGACCCAAAGTCATATTTGGTGATTCAAACTTTGGACTGACAAAAGGATATGGTGCAGTGCAGATTGGCACAGTCACATTCAAGAAGGTAGCCTTTGTGGAAGGACTGAAGCACAATTTGATAAGTATCAGTCAGCTATATGATGAAGGCTATCAGGTGACTTTCAGCAAAGCCTTATGCAAGATCAAGTCAGATTACAACACAACCGTGTTGACAGGTAAAAGGATAGGTAACATCTACTTAATAGATTTTCTTTCAACAGAAGTAGATATTTGGCTGTTTAATTCTGTTTGTAGACCTAATGTTTTATGCCATAAGAGACTAGGACATTTAAACCTTAGAACCATTGCTAGGCTATCCAAGGACAACCTTGTTAGAGGACTACCTTCTGGCCCCTACAATAAGGAAGGACTCTACAGGGCTTGTCAATTAGGCAAGCAAACTAAAAATAGTTTCAAGTCACTTAATAAGAGTGATTCACCTAGGATTTTGTATCTGTTACACATGGATCTGCTTGGACCCATCACAGTACAAAGCTTAGGAGGGAAAACTTACACCTTAGTAGTTGTAGATAACTTCTCAAGATTCACATGGGTGTTCTTTCTGAGGAAGAAGTCTGATAACTTTAAGTGTTTGACAGAGTTTCTCAAATGCATACAGATTGAGTTCAATACTCACATTGCCCTGATCAGAAGTGATCATGGGACAGAGTTTGATTCTCTTCTTATGCAAGAGTTCTGTCAGAGTGAAGGGATCAGACACACTTTCTCAGCTCCTAGAACTCCTCAACAAAATAGGGTAGCTGAAAGGAAAAATAGAACCCTTATTGAATCTGCCACTACATTATTATCAGATGCTCACCTTCCTCTATCCTTTTGGGCAGAGGCAGTGAACACCTCCAACTATGTGTTGAACAGAAGTTTAATACATAAACTAAAGGGCAAGACTCCCTATGAATTACTCAAAGGGAAGAAACCTAAAGTAGATTACTTTAGAATTTTTGATTGTACTTGTTATATACATAATAATGACAAGAAGTATTTAGCAAAATTTCAAGCTAAATCTGATGAAGGAGTGTGTCTGCGATACTCCATGATCAGTAAAGCTTATATGGTATATAATAAATCATCTCTTAAAATTGAAGAATCTGTTCACATATCTTTTGATGAATCTAACATGTCTTTCAAGGAGAAGAACACTTCTACCATAGAACCTTTGCAGGTACATTCTCTTGCTGAATATTTGAACAGGTTACAGATTATTCAAAAAGAGAAAAGCAGTGAAGATGAAGAAGACATTCAACATCATGAAGAGAAACTTCTTGAAGAGCCAATTGTTGTACCACAAGAGGAAACAACAACACAGGTTGGTGAACAATCAACACCCCCTGTTGATTTAGTAACATCAAGAGACCATCCAATTTCCCAAGTAATTGGAGACATCTCAGCTGGTGTGCAAACTAGAAATCAGGTCAACCAAAACATGTTGCACACTTGCTTCCTATCTCAAATTGAACCTCAATCCATTCAAGATGCAGAGCAAGATCCACACTGGATCATTGCAATGCAAGAAGATTTGAATCAATTTGAAAGGAATAAAGTTTGGGAACTAGTGCCAAGGCCTAAGGATCACTCCATTATTGGAACAAAGTGGGTGTTCAGAAACAAATTGGATGATCAAGGAGTTATTGTAAGGAACAAGGCAAGGCTAGTTGCTCAAGGATACTCTCAAGAAGAAGGCATGTATTATGACCAGACTTTTGCACCAGTTGCAAGATTGGAATCCATCAGAATCTTCTTAGCATATGCTGCATACAAGGGTTTCAAAGAATACCAGATGGATGTAAAGAGTGTCTTTCTCAATGGAGACATCAAAGAAGAAGTCTATGTCAGACAACCTCCAGGTTTTATCTCTCCAACCCATCTTGATTATGTTTTTAAGCTGAACAAAGCATTATATGGTCTCAAGTAAGCTCCTAGAGCATGGTATGAGACCCTAACATGCTTTCTCCTGAAAAATGAATTTATAAGGGGTAGAGTAGGCCAAACTCTTTTCATTAGAACCCATAAGTCTCATACCCTACTAGTACAGATCTATGTAGATGATATTATTTTTGGTTCTACTGATTCAAATTTGTGCAGAAGGTTCTCCAACCTAATGCATTCCAAATTTGAAATGAGTAGCATGGGTGAGCTATCCTTCTTTCTAGGATTGCAAGTCAAACAACATGTTGAAGGGATATTCATTTCTCAAACCAAGTATGCAAAAGAATTGGCTAAGAAATTTGGTATGTCTGAAGCATCTTGTATGAAAACACCTATGCCTACTAATGGTGTATTGGATGCTGATGAACATGGGAAACCTATTGATCAGACAACATATAAAGCAATGATTGGCTCTTTACTGTACCTTACAGCTAGTAGACCTGACATAATGTTTGCTACATGCATATGTGATAGATTCCAAGTGAGCCCTAGAGAGTCACACCTAACATTAGTCAAAAGGATTCTCAGGTATGTTAAAATTTGTCCAAATCTAGGTCTCTTATATACAAAAGATTCAGCATTTGACTTAACTGGATTTTCTGATGCTGATTATGCTGGATGCAGAATTGACAGAAAAAGCACCAGTGAAACTTGTCAGTTTCTTGGTGACAGACTTGTCTCCTGGTTTTGCAGGAAACAAACATCTGTGTCAACTTCAACTGCTGAAGCTGAATATATGGCCGCAGGTAGTTGTTGTTCACAAATATTATGGATTCAAAACCAACTCCTAGACTATGGCTACAACTTAGAGAAGTCTAATATCTTTTGTGATAATACTAGTGTTATTTCTATAGCTCAAAATCCAGTCCTCCATAGTAGGACAAAACACATAGAAATTAGGCATCACTTCTTAAGGGATAATGTTGAGAAAAACAAAATTGAACTTCAATATATCCCAACTGATTTGCAAAGGGGAGATATTTTCACCAAGCCCTTGGATGAAAAGAAATACACCTTCTTCCTGAATCAGTTAGGAATGTTAGATGGAGGAAGTTTAAAATAAGTTCCATGATTTTAAAACTCTAAAAATGATCAAGACTAGGCAAACATCTTAATTTTTCTAGTGTCTAGGGTGTTTCTGGTCTCTGAACTGTGCTCGACGATTTTTCCCCAGATCGTCGAACGGAGATGGACGCTTTCGGAAATCGTCGACTAGAGTTCAGCGCTTCTCAGATAGTGTTCAACTATCTCTCCAGGTCAACGATCGTCGAACGGCGCTCGACGATTTTGTTTTCTGAACTATCGTCGAACGGAGCTCGACGCTCTCCAATATCGTCGAACGGAGATCGACGATATTGAAGACCTTTCAGATTCCTTTAGAAGCCCCGATTGTCGAACTGAGTTCAACGATCTTTCCTTTTCTGCGTCGAACCCTAATATAAAATTCATTTTTCGGCCATCGTTCTCCTTTTTGCGCTTTCAATCTCTCTGCAAATTTTCTCCTTCCCTCCAAACATCACTACACTTGGTCGTTTGGTTGTTTATTCTTTGCAGGAAACCATGGCCGTCTCCGTCGCCGTTCTGGCCGCCATGAAATTTGATGCCGGATTCGACATTGACATGGATTCTTTCAGCACCAGTAATCAGATTTTCAAAGATATTCTGGAACTGTTCAAGGAGCAAAAGCTAGTCACCATCATGTCCACCACAATCAAACTGCCTGCAGATGAAATTAAGGAGTGGGTGTATACTGCCCACAACCAGGACCAAAATACAATTGTTGGATCAATTTTTGGAAATCAGGTACCTCTGACACCTACCATTCTGACAGAGGTTTTTCAATTAAATTCTGGAAGAGATTCTGTTGAAATGTCTGGAGAAGAATTTTCTACCATGCTTGATAGAATGGGTCATTCTGATTCAAACCCTAGCGAGCTGCTGAAAAAGAACTTAGCTGTTGAATACAGGTTTTTAGCTGATGTAGTAGGAAAGGTTCTGTTGGCCAAGCACTCAGCCCATGATACCATCTCCAGGTATCAGCTGTGCTTGGTGGGTGCGTTAGTGGATAAGAAATAGTTAAACTAGGGAGAGATCTTCTTTGATCGGATTAAGAAGAAGATAAATAAGAACTTTGTGAATTATGGATGGATCTTAGGGTTGTTTCTTCATAACAGATGTCATGCCCTGCTTGTATCAAATGGGATGCATATCAATGCCTCTAAGAGGCTCTCTTGTGCCCTCTTTGGCAAGTGGGATAGACATATAGTGAAGCCCAGCAGACCCTCTGCAAGCACTACTTCAAGCACAAGGACAGTAACAGTCTCTTCCCCTCAAGTCTCTGCCCCTGCAGAAGACTTGCCTGCTGCCTCTCCTCCTCCACCTCTTATTCCATCTCCACCAGTCACCTCCACCATTCAAATTTCATCCACCATCATTATTTCCAACCCATCTCCTACATCAATTCCATCTCCAATTCCTACACTCACAGAAGAACCATTTCATCCTCTACATCACTACCCTCCACCAGATCTTGACACATCATCTCACCTTCCATCATTCAATCTTCTAGATGATTCCTTCATGGATGATTCACCTTCATCCCCTCCTGATCTACCCTCTTCCTCCACATCATATCAACAGCTTCTGCAATACATCATTGCTCAACCCTCCTTTACACCCTCTATCTTCATTCCCCTTTCTTCCATTTCAACAATCCCCACACCTCAACCTTCCTTTCCCCCATACACCAGCTCTCCACCAACATCTCCAGCTGCTCCAACTTCCTTCTCTACCTCTGCTCAAGTCCCTACTGAGCATGTAGATATTCCAGCCTTAGCTGACAGACTATATGTGCTGATAGCCCCCAGGCTCTCACTTCTGTTAGAGACCTCCTTGGCTCCACTCTTCAAGTCAGTTGCAGACTTATCTCCTAGGCTCTCCTCCCTCTTTCCTCCTCAGGCAATTCCTTCCTTTGGGTGCCTTGATCCAGCTATCTCTGAATCTAGGAAGGGGGAGATGCCTCATGAAGATGTTAGATTGCCTGCTGCTGCTGCTGTTGTTACTTCAACTCAAGCTCAACCTTCAACACCACCACAGGTTCAGTTTTCTCTGTGGACCTCAAGTCACTTTTATCTGAGTTTGATTATATATACTTCAGATGTCATCCAGAGCAAATTGCAGTCCAGCCATCGCCATCAGAGGATCTCTCCAAGGCCATTGTGCCCTTTTTAAGCTGTGATACCAATGTTATGAATTCCTTTGTAAATTCAGTTTATGCTGATGTCCCTTCTGTTGACCCTGCTATTTCTGTTGCTGTTGAAAGAACTGATGCTGCTCCTACTGCTGCAAATGTTGCTGGTTTTGTTAGTTCTGATGTGGCTGATGTTTCAGTTTCTGAGGATATGCAGACAGAGGCATATGACTTTGAGCCCACTGTCATTACTGATGCTATTGCTTCTACTGAAACTATTATATCTGAAACTGCTGCTGTATCTTCTGAGAATGTTGCTCCTGAAAGTTCTGTATCTGCTGTTACTACTGCTGCTGCTACAACTTCTATCAGTACTATTTCTGCTTCTACTGATGCTGCTACAACTGCTGTCACCACTGTCTCATCTGCTCCAACCCAACAACAGAAAGATTATCTGAAAAAGATTGATGCTTTATATGATGAGCAAAGCTCTGAAAGTGATCAGTTCAGAACTGATTCTGATGACTCCTCAGCCACTATAACAAGGAAAAGAAAAGCAAGAAGTAAGGCAATGAAAAGAGTTCCACCAGCTAAAGTCAAAGATACAATTGACATACCTTATTACATTCTGCATGACTGCCCTATAACTGAACATTGGATGCAATATTCCAAGAATCAAATAAAGGCTATGAAGAAGAAGAGTAAATATGAGAAAGGTTCCTCTCAGTTCCATCATCCTCCTCCACCTCCTCCTCCTGATGCAGGTGCAGGTGGTAGCTCTGTTGTCATCCTTCTGCTAGAAGTCAAACCCCTATCAGTCTCAAGGAAGATCTCAATATAGGGGAAGCCAATCCAGAGGCTCTCAATCTATGAGAGGAAATTATAGATGAAACCAAAGAGGACTTCAAGTCTATTCAAAAGGCTATTCAAGGCAACATCCATACTCAAGGGAAGGACAAGCTTCATCTGACACTACTTCAGGTCCTTTTCCCTACAAACTGAAAGAATTAGTCTCATCCAGAGCTCCTCCAGATAATCCTTCCAACAGATATGAGCCTTCAGTCCCTTTTGAGGATCTAGAGAATAATCCTACTGAATGGACTGCTAGAATGGAGGAATTAGCTGCCTTGGATAAGATTAAGAAAGCCAGAGAGCAAGGCAAGGACACCTCCAACATTACTACCCTGTCAGAACAGAGAAAGAATGAATTTAAAAGATATGCCTACAGCAAGTTCTTTGATTCTAAAAGATACATGGAGCTGCACCCTGAAGCTGTAGTAACAAGGCCTAAACAACAAACATTTTTAGGTGCAGCTGATGACAGAAGATCAAAGAAGGAAGCTCTTAATCCAAATAGAGAAATTAAACTTATAAAGAGCAAGGAGAAAGAGTAATTCTATAAGGTGACAATTATTCTGATTTCTGATCTGTCTGAGATATTATATCTGTGATTCTGCAATGTTGTTGTTTGTTATATTGTTGCTTTGTATGATGTTTTTAATATTCTCCAATTTCTGTAAATAGTAATCCTAACTCAAATAGGGGGAGATTGTTGGAACACTCTATTACTAATTTGGGTCAGGATCACTATGTCTTTAGGTAACCTGTTTTTGACCTCATTGTATAGATCTAAAGGTCAATTAGAATTGAGTCTAAGGGTTAGTAGTTAGGTTTGGAAGCTGCCCTCAAGACCAAGGTTTTTCAGTTTGGAGACTAAGTCATTTCATCGAGCTCAGTACGACGAATCGTCGAACTCAAATCGACGATCGTTGAGCTCACTTCGACGGATCGTCGAACTCCATTCGACGATCGCTGAGCTCAACTTCAACAAATCGTCGAACTCAATTTGACGATCTTCAAGCTCAGTTCGACGATCTTGACTCCAGTTTGATTCTCAATCTCTGAGCTAGGTTCGACGATAGTTGAGCTCAGATCGACGATCTTTATATAAGTCCAAATCGCTGAGCTCAGTTCGACGATAGTAGAGCCCAGTTCGACGTTCTTCTGAAGAGTTCAACAACGTTCAAGATTCAAATTCAGAACAGTTAAGGAGTTATTCTCAGCAATTAATTCAGAAGATTTTGTTGCCGTTTTCATTTATTCTGGAGCAAGTTTCAAGGAATTATCAAGGAATGTTTCATTGGACTTTCCCCCAGAAGACAAAAGCAATTAAGGAAGTCATTTATGACAGGCCAACAACTATCTTGACAGTGGATCGTTTCTATTCAGAGAAAAAGGAATTAAAGACAAGATTTTTGAATTCTAGAAAAAAAAGAGAAGGAAGAAGAATAAGAGAGAGACACACATTCTGCAATATTCATTCTCTGCAAATCTTCTTCTGCAACAAATCTCACAACCACAACCAACAAAAGAAAGAAAAAGAGTTGCAGACATTCTCTGTCTAAAAGAATTCATACAAGAACACCATCACTAAAAGAGATCAACCATCTGAAATCTTCAGATCTCTTTTGATTCAAGTGTTCAAGGCCATCAACATTCAAGACTCCAGACACCTCACATTTTAGCTGTTGCTGAAATCATCATTTGCTGGAGATCAATTTTCTGAAGGCCTATCACCCTACTACAAAGCTTCATTTCCTGAACAACTACAGATCTCAGGGGGAGCTTTGACAACATCAATATCCACATAGTCTTCTCAGCTGCTTTGAGAAAGAGAACACTTCCATCACTCTCTCATCCCCTCCTCTGTAAAGGGTTTTTCAAACTCCCTTCAAAAGTTTGTGTGTGGTTTTTGAGCACCTTATCAAAAGCTCATTGGTGGCAAGACACCTGATCAAAAAATATGGTTTGGTTTTTGAGCACCTTACCAAAAGCTCATTGGTGCCCAGGACACCTGATCAACTCATCCTGTAGTGGATTCCTACCTAGGGTGTTAGAAGAGTGGATGTACCCAGGTTGATTGGGGAACCACTATAGCTCCTTGTGTCTTCTGGTTGCTTGTCTTTATTTTTGTTTCTGGTTGTGATTGTTTTGTGAATAGGTTGCTCTGTGATTAGATAGTTTCTGTGATTAGATTTTCTATTTGCTTCCCTGTTCACATTTAGAATACAACAACTGTTGTAAAAGTTTTTAAGCATTATACTCTATTCACCCCCCCTCTAGAGTATATCAGATCTAACTCACACTTTCAGTTTTGGTTAGGGAATCACCAATCCCTAGTTTGGCCTTAAGGAGGTATTTTTGACTAAAAGTGCACCATGGCCTTAGGGTGGCCACCTCACCTCAACAGAGGATGAGGTCTTGGACACTGACTTGGTAAGGCCAATGATACCCTCTTAAGGAAAATGGGGTGATTTAGATTTGATTTACCCTAGGTTTCAACCTCAAACCCTAAGGAAGGACTTTGGGGGGTTGTGATGGACATGGGGGCTAATGCCCTTGTATGGCCTTGAACACTTAGTAGAATTTAAGGTAGTGTAACCTAAGTTCTCTGGAAGGAATCTTAGAGGATTTGGAGGAAGGTAGGCACCTCAAAACCCCAACCCCAGTTTTAGGGTAGAAGCACAATTTTGTATATCAGTCACTCAACCTTAGCTAAAGGTTATGAAATTTGGGAAGAGCAAGTTTTAGACCATCTAGAACCCGTGGTAATTTTATTAGAATTTTATGGAGTATATTGTTGGTACTTTATTTGTTAAATACCAAAAGGCCCAAAATGGTTTTTTAAATAATTTGATTATTCTGTTCATTTGAATCTGATGAAACTTGATCAGAAGATAATCTAGGTCTAAGTGAATATCACTGAATTTTGTTACAAAATTTAATGGATTATATTTAGTACTTTCTTCACTAGTTTCAAAAAGGGGCTTTGGTGGAATAAAATTATTTATAGATGATATAACTGTTGACAAATCATGAGACTTAGGTACTGATGATTTCAGGCCAAAATATACTTGTAGGAATTTATTCATAATTTTTAGAGGGTTTTTTACAGTACTTCCTTTACAAGTCCATAATTTTGAGATTTTTGATAATTGATTTATTCAGAGAATAATTATTGCTGAAAAATTATGAAACTTGGCCAATTCTACTTTTAAGGTTGTATCTGCATAGTATAATTAATTGATAATTTTTGGATGGATATTTTCTGTACTTGGTTCATAAACAACGAAATATAGTAAATATTGCTAAAATAATTTTAGCGTCCTTTTGATGATAGAAAAATTGTGATAAATTGGATTCACCATATTGAGATAACCTATTATTTATCATAATTTTGCTAGGCATCTTGCATGTGTACTTAGGGAAGTTCATGTTCAAACTGGTAGCCTTTGGAAGTCTTAAGGAAAATAATTAAATACCAGATAAGTTAGGAAAATTATAATTTCCTGGATTTAGTCTATTCGTGTCATGATAAGTCTCCATTAAATAAGGTAGGCCATTTGTATGAGTATTTGGATTATCTCCTGTCCGGACCGATATATAGCCTAGGATAGTCTACATTTGGCAAGATGGGTAAGTTGCAATAAGATATGATGGGACATGGTGTAGGAGTTTGTCATTTTGGATAGAGGTGGATGAGTTCACCATAGAAGGATGGGAGGAGTGGTGAAGAATTGGTTTGTCTAGAGTTTAGAGGCACTCGGGTTCGACAAAAGATCGTCCTTCCCGAGGTGAGGTAGAGTCAAATCACCCTAGGATTAGCTTATCGAAATATGAGAAGGTAATTGGTAAGGGAATCAACCAATAACAATAATAAGTACCTTGCGAAAGGGAACGCTGGGCGTAATCCCAACATAGTTCCAAGTTCCCCTTGAGAGCCCTTCACAGGGAATACCGGGGGCAGTCCTGGGTTAACGTAAACTGTATTAACAAGCTGAAAAGAGTAACTTAGTAATTAGGGTTGCATATTTCACGAACACAGATAGCACTGGAAGATAGTTTGAAGCTTCAGTTTGGATGGTTAAGAGACGGACATTTTGGTCCGGAGAGCTTTGGCTCAGTTGATATTTGTGACGGACGGGATGGTCCGGGGAGCTTAGTCTCGGTTGATATTTGTGACGGACGGGATGGTCCGGGGAGCTTTGGCTCGGTATGATACGATAAACTTGCATGTGCATGAAAGGAAAGAAAATTAAGGTGGTGTGTCTTCGGTATTGGATGGTCAATGCACCGACGCCAATATGCTGACTCGACAAGTGTGGTTGGCACTTCGCCAACAGAAGACCGGTGCGCCAGCCGGCAAGAGTACGCAGGAGTCCGCTTCGTTCATCAAGCATTGAGGCGTACGATATTTAACACCTCCCCTGTAGTGGACGTATAATATGGGTCCGGCCGGGGCCCCACAGCATATGAACGCCACAGCTTTAGTATTATAAGTTGATATAACTACCCAAACTCAAAACACTTGCACAACACAGCGGAAACAAACAGGACTAGAAGCTATCCACCACTAAAGAGTAAAACAAATGGCCTTAAGTCCTAACATCAAGTGTCCAAAAGAGACATAATACATCAATCATGAATGTGCTCAGCACTCCTAGTCTACCTCGGCATGCAAGCCGGACAAAAGAGTCTCAAACAAACATCATCACCAATGTAGTGCTACAAAAGAGGGAAAAACACTTCATGGACTTAGGCCTTTTTGGCCGGCGTGCTAGCTCCTGCATGCGATCCTTGCCCTGTAAAAATTATTAGTAACGTGGGTCAGCAAAGGCTGACCTCAAACTGTGTAACAACACATCTCCTCCCGGCCGCCCCTAACGGACCCCGGGGAACCCTCCAACCTGCAAGTCAGCACTTCATATGCAATATAAATAGCTATAAACAGAAGAACATTAAAACAGGCTTGGATGTCTCAATCATCAAACATGTTCTCTATTGGTTGAGCATATAAAGAAAGGGTCTACTATGCAACATGAATGCAACACCCGGGCTTCACCCAAGGCACCCTACTGCGTATGCATCTAGCACAACATCACATCATTTGGGTACTCACATTTTCCCAATTAGCATAAAGCCGCAAACACTAAGGGAGACACCTCTCCCTCAAACGGCACACAGGCCGCCACAAGGAATTCTTGCCAAGGCCCCACCCGCTCGTGGGCTTAGCCCCGGGCTTGCCTGGAAGCTCTGACGTCTCATGTCAGGGTTCCAACAAACACAGACCGACCGATTCTAAGAAGCCTTGCTGGACCCCACCCGCTCATGGCCTCTTTGCCCGGGCTTGCCCCAAGCTTGGCATTCTCATCAGTCTCACAGAAGGGGACTAGTCTCGCCGGGACACTCTCCACACATGACGCACATGTCACGGGATAGCCAGCCGACCACGGAGACATAGCCACGCCTTGGCACAACACAAACCAAGACTAAATACATCGTAATCCCTCTTTGTACTGTAGCGTTCCCTCGCACCAAGGAAACCATCTCCAACTCGTGCGGAGCTAACCTTGTCCACCAAGGAAACCATCTCCAACTCATATGGAGCTAACCTTGTCCCTCAAGGAAACCACCTACCGCCACGAGGAGCTAACCTTGTCCGGGTTCGACTACACGTACCCTTTTCAAGCAAACGGGACAATCACCACCACAACACAAACGACATCTTGCCGCAATGGAAATCTCTACAAATCCCTAAGTCCGTATGCAACATCACCGAGTCGGACTAACGGTCGCGACTACGGCTTCACCCACCATGCCTAATCCACTAGCGAAGCGGATCTCTAATGTAAAATATGCCGGGGACGAACTCAATCAACCCGGAGGTTCCTCTTGAACCTTGGCAAACCAAAACCCCTCTCATTTGAGAGTTTGGTGCCCATAAATTAGAAAGAAAGAAAATACATGATGCTAAGACATGCATCCTAAGGACCGAGAGGAGAGATGTCGTTACCTTCCGACTCCTCTTCCTTGCCATGGCAAAAATAGCCGGATGGAAATCTTCGCAACGCTCTAAGCTTCACGGATCCGGACTCGGCTCGCGATTTGGAGCACCGAAACTCTCCCTACAGCCCAAGACCTTCTTCTCCTTCCTCCTTGCTCTAGTTTCTCTCAAGAACTTAGAAAGAGAAGACTTGGAAAACAAATGAGGGTTTCCCACCCTAAAATCAGACTTAACTTCCCAGGAGATGGCCTGAAACGTTAGATCCCAAAACCAGAAAAAGAATGGCCGCGATTCGCCTGGAAAATAGTAAATCTGGCCCGAACACGGCTGGCACACGCCCGTGTCCAGGGCCATGTGCTTCATTCGCCGTCTTAAATCGACGCGCCTGGAATCGCACACGGGCATCCGACACGCCCGTGTTCAACCCGACACGCCCGTCTCCCCAGTGACACGGCCGTGTGGCCGGCCGTGTGCCTCCAACAACACGGCCCGGAAACCAACCCGAGAGATGACACGGCCTGGGACACACCCGTGTCCCAAGCCGTGTGCCAAGTCTCGACACCCGTCGACAGTCTTTGTGTCGACACCGCGGAAAAACGTTGAGCGAAGATCGTCGATCAAGCGGGACATGCCCTATGACATGCCCGTGTCACAGGCCGTGTGCCCCAGTCTCGACACCCTGTCGAGCAAAAGTGTCGACACTTGGGACGAGTGTCGACACGGCCTCAACACGCCCTGTGACACGCCCGTGTCGCAGGCCGTGTGCCACACTCTCGACACTTTGTCGAGCGAAAGCGTCGACACTTGGGCCGAGTGTCGACACGGCCTCGATATGCCCTGCGACACGCCCGTGTCGCAGGCCGTGTGCCTCCTGCCAGAAACTCAAAAATTTTTCCAGAACTGCAGACTGAACCTCTTGCAAAACTGGGGTGTTACAACTCTCCCCCACTTAACAGAATTTCGTCCCGAAATTTCAAAACAAAAGGGCACAAAACTTAACTTGTACCTGACATGAAGAGTGCTGAATAATCTTCTAGCATGGCTTGTTCTCGTTCCCAAGAGAACTCCTCACAACCGCAGTTGTCCCATCGAACTTTTACGAGTTTGACTTCTTTATTCCGCAACTGCCGAGTCTCCGAATCCTCTATAGCAATTGGAAGGACTCGCGTCCTCAAGTCTTCCTCAATCGGCACCGATGCTGGCTCAATCACTACGCTAGCCTCTACCAAGGCCTTTCTCAAAACGGAGATGTGGAAGACGTCATGTAATCAACTCAAATCTGCGGACAGTGCTAACCGATAAGCTGCTTCTCCTACCCGCTCAACAATTTCAAAAGGCCCCAAAAACCTTGGACTCAGCTTCTTGAGTCGGCGAACCCGTGAGACGCCTTTGAACGGCTTGAACTTCAAATAAACTCAATCACCAACTGCAAATTCCAACTCCCGGGGACGAGCATTAAAATATTTTGCTTGCCTGTCTTGCGCCACCTTCATACGCTCTTGGATGGTCTGTACCAACTCACAAGCGTCAACCACCGCATCCTTTCCCAACAGTTTGGTGTCTCCCGCCTCTGCCCAAGACATTGGCATTTGACACCGCCTCCCATACAAAGCTTCGTATGGCGCCATCTTTATACTGGCTTGAAAACTATTGTTGTACGCAAATTCTACCATGAAGAGGTGATCCTCCCACCTCTTGCCAAAATCAAGAACGCACATTCTCAACATATCCTCCAGAGTACGGTTCGTTCTCTCCGTTTGCCCATCAGTTTGAGGATGGAACGCCGTACTGAACTTTAGCTTCGTGCCCAAGCTCTTCTGAACAAATCTCCAAACCTTAGACGTAAACTGTCCATCTCAATCACTGACTATGCTCTTAGGAATTCCGTGCAGTCGCACAATGTTGCGAACATACAACTCCACCAGCTTCTCCACGCTGTCCTCTTTCCGATTTGGGATGAAGTGAGCCACCTTGGTTAGGCGATCCACGATCACCCAAATAGCATCATTACCATGCTGCGATCTAGGCAAACCATGCACAAAGTCCATGGAGATGTCCTCAAATTTCCACTCAGGAATTGGAAGGAGCTTCAGGAACCCGCCCGGTTTCTGACATTCGGCCTTCACCAAGGCACATGTTTGGCAACGACTCACATACAAAGCTACATCTCGCTTCAACCACGGCCACCAAAAGGATTTCTTCATATCCAAGTACATCTTTGTACTGCCTGGGTGAATGGAGTACTTTGAGAAGTGAGCCTCAAACATCAACTCCTCACGGAGATTGCCAAATTGCGGTACACAAACCCTTCCATCCTTTCTCAAGATTCCCCCAATCATCTCCCAGGCGCTGCTCTCGCCCTTTTGAGCCTCCAACACAAAAGGTTGAAACTCCACATCCAATCGAGTCGCTTCCCGAATACGATCGGACAAGTTGTTTTGCACTTCAATCCAGCTCAACCGAGCCACGCTAGACTCGCCTCTCGCAACACATTCCAATCCAAGGGACTCCCATTCCCGTACCAACCGCTCATCATGAGCTTCGATCCAATTTCCTTGCCCCGAGTACTTTCTACTCAACGCGTCCGCCACCACATTGGCTTTACCCGGCGTATACTGAATCGCCACTTCGTAGTCTCCAAGAAACTCAACCCATCTGCGTTGCCATATGTTCAAGTCCTTCTGATCTAAGAGATACTTCAGGCTTTTATGGTCCGTGAAGATCTCCACCCTTGCGCCATACACATAGTGTCGCCATATTTTCAACTCGAAGATTACCGCCGCCAACTCCAAGTCATGGACTGGGTAATTCCTCTCATGAGGTTTCAGCTGTCTAGACCCAAAAGCTATCACCTTGCCATGTTGCACCAACACGCAACCCAAACCGCATCCCGATGCGTCACTGAAAATCTGAAATCCATCGGTCCCTTGCGGTAAACTCAGGATTGGAGCCATCATAAGCCTCTCCTTCAGGGCCTCAAATGCTTGGCTGCACTCTTGGGTCCACACAAACTTATGGTCTTTGCGAGTGAGTGAGGTGAGGGGTAGAGCTATCTTCGAGAAATTCTCCACGAATCTCCTATAATACCCGGCTAGTCCAAGAAAACTTCGGACTTCCGCCACGGTCCTCAACACCGGCCAATCTCTGATGGCCTCCACTTTCGCTGGATCCACTGCCACCCCATCACCACTAATCACGTGGCCCAAAAACGCCACCTTGGCTAACCAGAACTCGCACTTTGAGAACTTTGCAAACAATTGGTTCTCCCTCAACACTTGCAGGACCACTCTCAAGTGGGTCTCATGCTCCACTTCAGACTTGGAGTACACCAAGATGTCATCAATGAAGACAATCACAAACGAATCCAAGTAATCCCGAAATACTCGATTCATCAGATCCATGAACACCGATGGTGCGTTCGACAACCCGAACAGCATCACCGTAAACTCAAAGTGTCCATACCTTGTACCAAAGGCAGTTTTGGGTATGTCCTCATCTCGAATTCGCAGTTGATAGTAGCCTGACTTCAAGTCCAGTTTCGAATATACCACTGACCCCACCAATTGGTCGAACAAATCGTCTATCCGAGGGATCAGATACTTATTCTTGACGGTCAATTTATTCAGCTCTCGGTAGTCTATGCACAGGCGCATGCTACCGTCTTTCTTCTTAACAAACAACACCGGTGCGCTCCACGGTGAAGAACTGGGTCTAATATACCCTTGCTCCAACAGTTCCTGTAACTGCACTTTAAGTTCCGCTAACTCCTTTGGTGCCATCCTAAATGGGGGACGCGACACCGATCTAGCCTCCGGCACTAACTCGATCGAGAAGTCGATCTCCCGTCGAGGAGGCGCTCCAGGAAGTTCATCCGGAAACACATCCCTGAGCTCTGCCACCACAGGCACTTCCTCAATAGATAGCTGGGAGAGACGAAGCTCCAACAACGCTACCAGTGCCACACCTCCCTGGTTAACCGCCCGCATCATTTGCATGGCCGTAATTAGGGAATGGGCTACTCCACAAAGGCCCACAAATTTGACTTCTGGTTGCCCCTTACTCTTTAGGGTCACTACCTTGGACAAACAATCAATGCTGGTGTGCTGCTCTGCAAGCCAGTCCATGCCCAAAATGACATCGAACTCTACTAACGGCAACACTGCCGCTTCCAAAACGAAGTCAACTCCGTCTAGCTCCCAACAGATGCGCCCTTTAGCCCCGGTGGTCATAGATGACCCATTGGGCATGCGCACTTTCAGTTCCGCGTCTGCCGAGAAAGACTCGACTCCTACCCTTCGGATGAAACTCTCCGCAAGAAAAGAGTGCGAAGCCCAAGTATCGAACAATACCCTAGCGGGGTATCCAGAAACTAACACGAAGCCTACAATAAGACAACACACGAAAAGGGAATCTAAAAGTATGAAGCACAAATGCAAACTTAAATTTTCTTCATACCTGTCACCACATCGGTTTGGCGGATCGCTTCTTGCTGTCCAAGGTTGTAAGCCCTTGGTTGCACCGGTTGGAACCGAGAAGCGCTCGACTCCGCCATCTTTCCTTTCTCTGCAGCACTGGGGCCCGAACGCACAGACTGCTCCTGCTTTGCATCTTGCCCGACTCCCCCTTGCTGACAAGAACGGGCTATGTGCCCAACCTTCCCGCAATTGTAACACGTCGGCGGTCCCCTAGAGTGAGAACCCCCAGGCATCCAAGTGCTCCTCTCACCCGACCTGGAAGTGTGAGGCTTCCTCCTCCACCTGCTCCCATCAGACTTTACATGAGATTGGGAGGGCTTCCCTTCCCCATGCTTGGGAGTAAAACCCTTTCGACGCTAGGTTCGCTCCAGATCATTCTCCAAACTCCTGGCGGATTCAACTAGCTCATTAAATCTCGCCCTCTTCATGGAGATGAGGGGCTGTCTCAGATTCTCCCTCAACCCTTGGTAGAAGAGGTTATCCCTCTCTACATCATCCGCCATTGTCGTTCCCGCATAACGACCCAAACGGGTGAACTCTTGCACGTACTCATCCACTGTCCTGTCTCGCTGCATTAGATGCAGAAACTGCCTCTGCAGGGCCAACCGTGTTGAAACTGGAATATACCTCTTAAGAAAAGCGTCCCCAAACTCTTCCACTGACGGGGTGCGTCCCGGGAACAGGCGGCCGCTATGGCTCACCCACCACAATTTGGCGTCTCCTTCCAACATGAACGCCGCATACTCAGCTTTCTTCTCCTCTGGCGTCTCTGCCGCCCTTAACAGTTCTTGAATACGAACCCACCAATCCTCCGCATCCGTTGGCGTTCCAACACCCTTGAAGGACAGGGGATGGAAACTCAGGAAATACTTCATGTGTCGGTCTCCATGTCCTACCACCACCCTTTCTGCTAAAGGCTCCACTCGCCTGGCTTCTCTGCCTGGCACGGCCGTCGCCGTGTCCGGTGTAGCATGGGTTGCTACCTGGGCTGCAGCCGCCGCTTGGGCTGCCACCATCGCTTCTGCAAGCATACGACAGAAGTCGGCATGGTTTACACCCGTGCCCAAAAGGCTTGGAGCAGTAGCACTGCTCTCCGATAGATCATCACTTACTCTTGAAGTGTCCGCCTCGTTGCTTGCACTCTTCAGGAAAACACGAAATAAGGGATTAGTCTCCAATCTCAAGACTAAAACATAAGGACACTCACGGTCCCGCGTTACTCTTATGTGGATAGCTTCTCTACGCACTACCCTTGAATCAAACCTCGCTCTGATACCAAATTATAACACCTCCCCTGTAGTGGACGTATAATATGGGTCCGGTCGGGGCCCCACAGCATATGAACGCCACAGCTTTAGTATTATAAGTTGATATAACTACCCAAACTCAAAACACTTGCACAACACAGCGGAAACAAACAGGACTAGAAGCTATCCACCACTAAAGAGTAAAACAAATGGCCTTAAGGCCTAACATCAAGTGTCCAAAAGAGACATAATACATCAATCATGAATGTGCTCAGCACTCCTAGTCTACCTCGGCATGCAAGCCGGACAAAAGAGTCTCAAACAAACATCATCACCAATGTAGTGCTACAAAAGAGGGAAAAACACTTCATGGACTTAGGCCTTTTTGGCCGGCGTGCTAGCTCCTGCATGCGATCCTTGCCCTGTAAAAATTATTAGTAACGTGGGTCAGCAAAGGCTGACCTCAAACTATGTAACAACACATCTCCTCCCGGCCGCCCCTAATGGACCCCGGGGAACCCTCCAACCTGCAAGTCAGCACTTCATATGCAATAAAAATAGCTATAAACAGAAGAACATTAAAACAGGCTTGGATGTCTCAATCATCAAACATGTTCTCTATTGGTTGAGCATATAAAGAAAGGGCCTACTATGCAACATGAATGCAACACCCGGGCTTCACCCAAGGCACCCTACTCCGTATGCATCCAACACAACATCACATCATTTGGGTACTCACATTTTCCCAATTGTCATAAAGCCGCAAACACTAAGCGAGACACCTCTCCCTCAAACAGTGCACAGGCCGCCACAAGGAATTCTTGCTAAGGCCCCACCCGCTCATGGGCTTAGCCCCGGGCTTGCCTGGAAGCTCTGACGTCTCATGTCAGGGTTCCAACAAACACAGACCGACCGATTTTAAGAAGCCTTGCTGGACCCCACCCGCTCATGGCCTCTTTGCCCGGGCTTGCCCCAAGCTTGGCATTCTCGTCAGTCTCACAGAAGGGGACTAGTCTCGCTGGGACACTCTCCATACATGACGCACATGTCACGGGATAGCCATCCGACCACGGAGACATAGCCGCGCCTTGGCACAACATAAACCAAGACTAAATACATCGTAATCCCTCTTTGTACTGCAGCGTTCCCGCGCACCAAGGAAACCATCTCCAACTCGTGCAGAGCTAACCTTGTCCACCAAGGAAACCATCTCCAACTCATACGGAGCTAACCTTGTCCCTCAAGGAAACCATCTACCGCCACGAGGAGCTAACCTTGTCCGGGTTTGACTACACGTACCCTTTTCAAGCAAACGGCACAATCACCACCACAACACAAACGACATCTTGCCGCAACGGAAATCTCTACGAATCCCTAAGTTCATATGCAACATCACCGAGTCGGACTAACGGTCGCGACTACGGCTTCACCCACCATGCCTAATCATCTAGCGAAGCGGATCTCTAATACAAAATATGCCGGGGACGAACTCAATCAACCCGGAGGTTCCTCTTGAACCTTGGCAAACCAAAACCCCTCTCATTTGAGAGTTTGGTGCCCATAAATTAGAAAGAAAGAAAATACATGATGCTAAGACATGCATCCTAAGGACCGAGAGGAGAGATGTCGTTACCTTCCGACTCCTCTTCCTTGCCATGGCAAAAATAGCCGGATGGAAATCTTCGCAACGCTCTAAGCTTCACAGATCCGGACTCGGCTCGCGATTTGGAGCACTGAAACTCTCCCTACAGCCCAAGACCTTCTTCTCCTTCCTCCTTGCTCTAGTTTCTCTCAAGAACTTAGAAAGAGAAGACTTGGAAAACAAATGAGGGTTTACAACCCTAAAATCGGACTTAACTTCCCAGGAGATGGCCTGAATCGTTAGATCCCAAAACCAGAAAAAGAATGGCCGCAATTCGCCTGGAAAATAGTAAATCTGTGCCGAACACGGCCTGGCATACGCCCGTGTCCAGGGCCGTGTGCTTCATTCCCCGTCTCAAATCGACGCGCCTGGAATCGCACACGGGCATCCGACACGCCCGTGTTCAACCCGACATGCCCGTGTCCCCAGTGACACGGCCGTGTGGCCGGCCGTGTGCCTCCAACAACACGGCCCGGAAACCAACCCGAGAGATGACACGGCCTGGGACACGCCCGTGTCCCAGCCGTGTGCCAAGTCTCGACACCCGTCGACAAGCTTTGTGTCGACACCACGGAAAAACGTCGAGCGAAGATCGTCGACCAAGCGGGACACGCCCTGTGACACGCCCGTATCACAGGCCGTGTGCCCCAGTCTCGACACCCTGTCGAGCAAAAGTGTCGACACTTGGGACGAGTGTCGACACGGCCTCGACACGCCCTGCGACACGCCCGTGTCGCAGGCCGTGTGCCACACTCTCGACACTTTGTCGAGCGAAAGTGTCGAAACTTGGGCCGAGTGTCAACACGGCCTCGACACGCCCTGCGACACGCCCGTGTCGCAGGCCGTGTGCCTCCTGCCAGAAACCCAATAATTTTTCCAGAACTGCAGACTGAACCTCTTGCAAAACTGGGGTGTTACACGATAGGTCTGACAGGTAGTCATTTACTAGTTTAGAGGTGGGCGAGGCCCAACCCACCGCTTCCGTATGCCACTACGGAGGTATCCTGGGAGGTGGGGCTCTAGAAAGGGGGAACTAAAGGTCTGTGTGCACAGATTCGGGTGTGTGTGTTGCACTTGTATGTTCCATCATACCCACTTGCATGTCATAGCATAATCGATTCATTTAACCCTGACACCTAAAGTATAAGTGGAATGGGACGCTTATACATTAGGACCTGCAAAACGACCCCTTAGTCTATAAGTTTGTGTGGGAAAGTTTATAAATTAAGGTCAATTTTGATATATATTTGCTGCTGTTTGATAACCGACACCCCAACGTATAAATTGGTATGGGACTTTTTATATGATGGGAGCCTTGCAGATGACCCCTTGGCTTATGTGTTCTCACATAAGTGAAGGTTACTTTTCATATTTCATCTTATTGTCAATATCTACTATAGAATTGCTAGTATAGATCCGCTGCCATCTATTTTTAATTATTCTCCACCTTCAAGTCCTCCCCTTTCTTCCTCTCATCTCGGTGCCTAGGAGCCATGGGGGAAGGGGTGGGGGATGATAGGGCTTAGTCTTTTAGACTAACAGTTTTCGAACTGCATCATTTTAGGGAATCGTGGAGCCCAGCACGGGGGAGTAGCCCTAGAGACCAGTGCACTTGGAGATGGGGCAGTCTAGCTCCAGAGTTCATACAGCCGGGACCATGAGTCTCGACCTTAAGTAGATGTTCTGTTTTTTCTTCCGCATGAGTGATTTGTAGTGAGGACATGATGTACCGGGCATAAGCCCGTATTTTAGTACTCTGATATATTATTCTGTGGACACTCCCTTCGTGGAGATTATCTATATGATATGTGATTTTCTGTGGACTGCTAGTTTACGTTTACTTTGTTTTGGTACTTTTCTGTGATCGAATTGGCTGGCAGAATCGGCGCTTTGTGGTGATGACCCTTCGGGGCGTGAAGGTGTCACCGCAAAACGGCGGTTCTGGGTCTAAGACCCCGGTGTTGAAAAAAGGGGGGGCTTCTTACAAGTGGTATAAGAGTACACCTCGATCGAAAAGTAGCAGTCCACAATCCTGGGTCACCCCCGCGCGAGTTTAGTTTGGGGACAAACTAAGCAGCGGAAGCAGTGGTGTGCTCATATGAGGGATCACATGTAAATTGTCCACTTCTTATTAGGTATTGAGTTGATTACCTACTAATGTAGTTTGTTTTGCAGCCCCCAGCTCAGCCCACCCCACAAGGCGGAGCTCAGCAGACTCCGGACATTGCACCACCTCCCCTGGTCCACACTCCTTTCCTTCAGTCAGACATGGGGCAAACTCTTACAGCTATTCTTGTGGCCTTCCAGACTCAACAGGATCCGGCCCCGCAGCCAAACCTGGGGGCCAACTGGATGAGCACCTTCCGAGGACTCTCTCCCCCGTCCTACTTGGGGACAGAGTCGGCATTGCGGATAGAGGAGTGGCTAGATATTATGTACGAGATGCTGACCGGGATACGGTGCCCCTGGGAGGAGAGGGTGGCTTTGGTGGTATCTTGCTTGGAGTCCCATGCCAAGAGGTGGTGGAAGACATTGTTGGACACGACGTTTGCCGATAGGGAGGTTGCGGAAATTACCTGAGAAGAATTCAGGGCCACGCTGTTGGAGCATTTTGTTCCGCAGTCGGCCAAGGATGAGTTGGAGGAGCGGTTCTTACAGCTGAAGCAGTGCACCAGGACGATGGTGGAGTACCATCGGGAGTTCAACCATTTGGCTCGATATACAGGTTCTTACCAGCTGGACGAAGCAGGATACATCAAGAGGTTCTATTAGGGTCTGAAAGAGGAGTTGAGGAAGGCCTTGTTGTTTGTATCCGACGGGCCTATCTCCCGGATTTTGGAGATGGCAAAGAGGATTGAGGCTGATTGGCACGCTACTCGGGGCCAGAAACGGCCAGTGGAGGATCAGGGTCGAGGAGCATGGAACGATTAGAGACGAGCCTGTATCACGGACGGGAGGAGGGTCGAGGAACAGGCTCATTAGGAGGCAAGATCAGAGACAAGGGAGCCAGTGGTGGTGGCCCCACCACCTCTTCAGACACGGGAGGGACAGAGACCCGGGGGAATGGCATATCCCCCGCCGGAATGCTTCAATTACCATCAGGTGGGGCACATCAGGAAGAACTGCCCCATGAGGGGGGCACCCCCACCAGCACCACCGGCTTCCCAGCCAGCACAATATTTTGGAGGCCGAGGTCGTGGCCGAGGACGTGGTTACCAGGGAGGGGATCGTAGACAAGAAAGGGAGAAGGTGTATGCTTTGGACCTGGCGTAGCCTCGCAACCTAGAGCAGGTCATAGCAGGTACGCCAAGATGTTTAAATTGTTTAAATTCAATTCCCTTTCTCAATTGCCTAATAAGTAGAACTGCCCTAAGGAGAATAAATAGGAAAGAAAACTCGTTATAAAATACTAAGACATTTAACCGTCCCAGGTATAGTCTTCATCAGTGGCAAGCCCGCCTATACTATATTCGACACGGGTGCCTCGCACTCGTTTGTGTCGGAGGCCTTTCTGGAAGGGCTGGAAGGAGTGGAGCGGTTCACAGGCCGGATGAGGAGGGTGCGTCTACCCGACGGATCAGAGATACTCACCTCTGCCCACTGCAGCATGGAGGCGGAGATTGGAGGAAAGCCATTCGAAGTATCGGCAATGGTCCTAAGGATGCCAGTCTTCGAGCTGATCCTGGCCATGACTTAGTTACATTGGAACCATGTCGAGATTGATTGTCAAGAAAAGAGGATCACCATGAGGCACGGGGACTCTGTCATCATCATCGAAGGTATAAGACCTGCTTCTCGTATACTCTTATCTTCAGTACAGGCCATTAAGGCTTATTTACAGGGGGAGGTCTACGAGTTACTGTTTGAAATGGCGGAGGCCACAGATTCTATATCGAATATCCCGGTGGTGCGGGATTTTGCGGACGTCTTTCCAGAAAAATTACCCGGATTACCCCCGCACAGGGAGCAGGATTTTCAGATACAGCTTGTGCCAGGGGCCAAGCCGACATCTAAGGCCCCTTACCGGATGGCCGCAAGGGAATTGACAGAGTTTCGGAGCCAGCTTCAGGAGCTAGTGGAAGCCGGATTTGTCTGGCCAAGCTCTTCACCATGGGGAGCTCCGGTATTTTTCGTCAAAAATAAAGACGGGACACTCAGATTGTGCATCGACTACCGAGCACTAAATCGGCTGACGGTCTGGAACACCTATCCATTGCCAAGGATAGACGAGCTGTTCGACCAGCTGCATGGGGCATAGTTCTTTTCGAAATTAGATTTGAGGTCGGGCTACTACCAACTTCGGATTCGAGAGGAGAATATTCAGAAGACTGCTTTTAGTAGCAGATATGGATTATTTGAGTTTACGGTGATGCCCTTCGGGCTCACCAATGCACCATCGGCATTTATGACCCTCATGAACCAGGTTTTTAAGGAGTATCTAGATGTGTTTGTCATTGTGTTTATCGATGACATCCTTATCTACTCGGGAACGGAGGAGGAGCACACTCGCCATCTGGCACTGACCCTACAGAGACTGCGGGAGAATCATTTATATGCAAAGTTCAGCAAATGTCAGTTCTGGTTGAAGGAGGTGGGCATCTTAAGCCATATTATCAGTGGAGCTGGGTTGGCAGTGGATCCGGCAAAGATTCGGGCAGTTCGGGATTGGCCGCAGTTGAAGGAAGCCACCGATGTACGAAGTTTCCTAGGACTTGCCGGTTATTACCGGATGTTCGTGGAGGGATTCTCTCGAATCGCCCTCCCACTCACATCTTTTACAACGAAGGAAGTAACTTTCATGTGGACCCCATAGTGTCAGGCAGCTTTCCAGGAGCTAAAGGATCGACTCACCTCGGCTCCCATACTTGCTCTCCCGTTGGGGAGAGAATGATTTCAGGTCTACACCGATGCTTCCTACCAGGGTATGGGAGCTGTACTGATGCAGAAGGGTCATGTGATTGCATATGTATCTCACTAGTTGAAGAAGCACGAACAGAACTACCCGGTGCACGACCTTGAGATGGGGGCGGTCGTTTTTGCTTTGAAGGTCTGGCGCCACTATCTTTATGGAGTCCACTACGACATCTACTCTGACCACAAGAACCTGAAATATGGGGACACGCAGAAGGAACTGAACATCAGGCAGAGGCGCTGGGTGGAGTTTTTAGGAGATTATCAGTATGAGATGCACTACCATCCAGGGAAGGCAAACGTGGTGGCCGACGCGTTGAGCCAGAGAGCTGCCACTTCCGAAGTCAGGCCCCAGGATATGTCTATGGAGCTGGTGAGGAGATTAGAGGATATGCACATCACACTGGTGTCATCCGAGGACCCCGAGATTTACATGGAGTATTTAGCTGCGGTGAGTGCTACAGACGATATCCGGGACCGAGTCAGAGAGGGACAGAGGCGAGATGTCAAATTGGAGCCGATATTCTGGGCCTTGGAGAACGGTGCAGCAGGGGATTACACGATGTGTGATGGCGTGGTATGCTTTAGAAGTCGGACTTATATACCGGAAGGAGGCCAGGTCCGGGAAGATATTATGGCGGAGGACCACCACAGCAGATACTCGGTGCACCCGGGGATCACGAAGATGACTGCGGATTTGAAGAAGACTATGTACTAGCCTGGAATGAAGAAGGATATCACTCAGTTTGTGACCCACTGCGAAGCATGCCAGCTAGTGAAGGCAGAGTGCAAAAACCCCGCGGGTTTGGTGCAACCACTCCCGGTACTGGAGTGGAAGTTTGAAGACATCGCGATGGACTTTATTCATGGACTTCCCTGATCACGGACGGGAAACGACTCGATTTTGGTCATCGTCGATCGGTTGACGAAGGTGGCCAGATTCATTCTGATCCGGAAGGATGACTCTGTGGGGGTATTAGTGCGGAGATTTGTGGAGCAGTTCGTTCGATATCACGGGGTGCCTAAGATGATCGTGTCGGATCGGGATGGCCGGTTCACTTCTAGAGTGTGGAGATCCGTGCAGGATTACTTAGGCACGCGATTGACCTTCAGCACCGCATTCCATTCCTAAAAGAAAATGGTTGTCAACCTAAATCACCTAGAGGGGGGTGAATAGGTGAGTTGTGCATCTTTTACGGAATAAAAATTAGTTAGAGCACAGCACAGAACGATCTACCAATATCACAGACGACACAAGATCTATAGTGGTTCCCCAACCTTGGGTACATCCACTTTCCCTCACCGATCTAGTAATCAACTAGACTCGGCTACTCCACTATCTCGGATCAAAAATCGATCCTACCCTCGAAACAAAGTTCCTACAAACTCGATCCAAACAAAGGGATCTACACCTCGGAAGATAACCCTTCCTACAAACTCGGAGTGAAGAACTCCTACACTCGGAGAAGATTTCTCCTACAAAATAAATAAAGTGTTTACAAGAATACAAACAGTAAATCACTCAGATCTGAATGAAACAGCCAGGATCTTCTTCTTTTCAACTTTGTAGCACTTTCAGAAATCGGTGAAGAGGTTCTCGGCTTCGATCTTGATTTACTCATTTTTACAGAAATCGAGAGAGAATATGATCAGCGAAGTCGATCTCGATCTGTAACTTTCTTCAGAATAGTCCTCTGAAAGTAGAAGCTTTGGCCGGAGAAGAAGGCGGCGGCGGCGGCTTCCGATTTGCGAAAATCAGAGAGGAGTCGGCTGAAGAATATTTCTCGAAATAGAATGACAAGAAATCTTGGAGAATACTTAGGGTTTGTCATTTACTGATAAGGCCTTATATAGGAGAGACTAACGGTCATAATCAGTCATAATGATGTACACGTGGACCAATCATGTCGCGTGATTTGAAAAATCTCGTCAGAAAAAGGACTTAGAAAAATTTCGGAAAGATTCAGCCAACTACACGAGTAAGTCAATAACTACTCGAGTAGTTGAATAACTACTCGAGTATATGATGAAGAGCATACTCGGGTATATGTAGATAGACTACTCGAGTATATAGAAATCAACTACTCGAGTAAGCAGACAGAACTACTCGAGTATGTGTAGAGACCTACTCGAGTACATAAAGGATCTACTCGAGTACTGGAGAAGTTACTCGAGTATGTTACATGAACTACTCGAGTACATGAAGTACTACTCGAGTGGAATACTTAGAAAAATTCTGAAGAGGTCTGCTGGCAACTACTCGAGTAGTTGAACTAAAATACTCGAGAGGAAGTAATCTACTCGAGTAGGTGAACGTTCTACTCGAGTAAAAGACTTAGAAAAATTCTGGAGTAGGGAAATATCAGGGTACACGAGTGACACATGATCTACTCGAGTAGGTATAATGAACTACTCGAGTATGTTTCTATTTACTCGAGTATGTGAGAATACTTACTCGAGTATATGAATATATCTACTCTAGTAATTGACTTAGGTACTCGAGTATATTATACTCAGACTACTCGAGTAGGTGAAAGCTCTACTTGAGTAAAACACTTGGAAAATTTCTAATATTGGAAAAACTGATTCTTCTAGAGTAGTCAACTACCAATTCCTTTCCCATAGTCCAATAGCTTGAATATGAAGTGTATCCCAATTGAGAGACCACACATGAGTCAACACCTTGGAATATGCAATGAGGGATTACATTGCACAGTTCCTGTGTTTGGTGTCCCACTGTGGACCGACAATGGTCTACACTTCCAGTGAAATTCCTGCAAACATATAACTCAAACCAAGCATCAAATACAACTTAATTCATCTTAGTTCCAGGGTGACTTCATCAAATCTAGGTTCATGTGGATGATATACCCAACAATCTCCCCCTATTTGTTGAAGTCAGAACCCTTTACACTAAGGTGAATTATGGACATAAAAGAAACTAAGTAGAAACATATGAGCAGGTAAGCAAAGGATAATGAAGGAGATAATTAGACAGTAATGAAGAATTGTATATATATATGTAAGTCTCCAAAAATATCAAGTCTACAATTTGTCATTTCAATCTCTCATCATCTTTTAGGTTTAGACTTGGGATTGCTGCTTATCCATCCTTTCCTGCTGTCTTCTTAGATAGCTGAATGGCTTTGGGAAATATTTAGGTGGCCTTGGAGGAGGAGCAGGGTTATTTCTCCCAAACTCTCTATCATGGATCTTCCTTTTCAGCATTGACTTATCATATAACTCCCATTCCTGGGAACTGTAGTGCATGTTTCTGTTCTCATTGTGATCCATGACAAGCCTGAGTGTGTCCAAAATGAGATACTTTGAAGTTGGAGACCAGGCTTCAGCATGTTCAGGGGCCTTAGAAGGAGAGTCCTGCTAGCAGAGGGACCTTCACCAGATTTCCTTTTCTTCTTATGGATTCTAATCTCTGGAGGGGCTTGAAGGAATATATCAGCAGGATCGTCTTCTTCCCGCCTGGAACATAAGTGTCTGGAGGAGAAACTGAGTCTCCAGGCATGGGAGAGAAGGTAGGTTGTTGAGGAACAGCTGGGGCATTGACATCTGTGGCTAGAGGATTGAGATGATGGGGAATGATGTTTGGGTCAACTGCAAGATCTGGCACGATCTTATTGTGCATCCAGACAGCAGTGTCATATGTGTGAAATTTGACACACTGTATCTGGGCAAGCACATCATCATGAATGGTCTTCACATGAGCTTCCCATACATCTGTCTTTTGAGCAGTATATTTTTCTACCTGTTATTTGAGTTCTTTTATCAAACCCTCCCCATTTCTGATTTCAACAGATACTTTCTCTATGGTGTCATCTTTTAAAATGCCAACTTCTTCACAGATCTTCATCTTGTTGGCTTCAGTCCTCTTGTCTAGTTCTATCTGATTGGTGCCAAGGTGATACCTTGTTTCATAACATTGCCCACACTAGTGATAGTATGGTCAAGGGCTTTGCCACCAAGTTGGAACAGGTACTTGAGCTTGTCAGCGTTATGCTGAATTTCAGCAAAACCACTTCTCATTTCAGTCTCAATAGCAGTGACCTTGTCAGTGACCACCTTTAGAGAGGTGTCAAATTGTTGTCTTTGTTCTTGAAGAAGAAGGGTGATGTGTTGCCGCAAATCTGAAGAGGAGGAGACTGTAGCAGTAGTAGTAGAGGGAGCAGCAGTAGGGATAGGAGGAGTTACCCAAGGAGTTATTTCTTCAATTATCACTGAGATGAGAGCTCTGGTGGTAGGAATGACATCATCCAATTCTTCTATCTCATGGGGGATGGAGAAATCGAGGTTTCTGAGAGGGGCCTCAGCTGGCTCAGGAGAATGCTCATCAGAAATAAAAATGGTGTCTGGCTTATCTGCTGGAGGATTTGGAGAAGGTGTGGGAGTCTTGGCTGGAGAGATGTCCTTGTTACCTTCAGAGGTTGGAGCTGGAGGAGAGAGAGGAGGAGGAGGGAGCACATCTTCAGAAAGCTCTGCAATCATGGCATCTATAGCAGCAGCTATTGATAGAAGAGTGTGTTGAGGTAGGTGATCTAAGGGAGTGGCTGGACTCTGTGGAGTATGAGGTAGGGATGGAATTTCTGGCTGAGGAGAGGGCTGCCTGACTTGGTTGGAAGGAGCAGGCTCCCCCTCACTTGGTGCACTAGAGGAGCTGGCCACATGATGAGGAGAGGGAGATGGAGTCCTGTCCTCTTCAGCTGGAACTGCTGGAATTTCTGAGAGCTTTGCAGCTTGGGCAGAGTTCTTTAACCTGAGATCCCATCTCTGAATGGAAGAGATGGAGACCTTCTTCATATGGTGAAGGGGGGTTCCTTTGGAGAAGTTGAAAACTGCAGGATCTGTTTTATGGAGAAGCAGAGAGATGATTCTGGCGTAGTTGGGTGATTTCAAGCTGTCCTTGATTTTGTCCAGAATCAGCATACCAAACTGAAATTTCTTGCGGCAGACAATTGCTTGCATTATGTCGAAGAAATAGGATGGGATGTCTCTGATGGAGTGGGTCTTGTAGAGAAGAATTTTGCCAATGATGTCTACCAGAAATTTTCCTCCAGCATTCATGTCTGACCTCTTAATATACTGAGCTTCAGGAGAAATGCCACAGAAGAGTGCTGTTCGGTCAGAATCTTCATCATCCAGATCATCTTCTTCATTAACAATATGTAAACGGAGAAGTTGAGAGACAGAGGTCTTGGTGAACTTGAGTTTCAACCCCTTTACTGTAGATTTTAGAACTTGCCATTTCGTCGAACATTGAGATTTGAGAAGAATTCTGCAACTTCGGGGAAGAGAACGCGACAGGGTTATTGGAGAGTGAAGGAGAGGCCGGTGTTGTCGAGAAGGATGAGGAGGTTGCGGAAATCATCGGAGAGCTCTGCGATACCCTCGGTGACAAGTTCGGAGCCAGCGCCAATCTTGTGAGGAGTCGCCATAGATACGAGTGACTGGAGGAATGAGAGAGAGGGCTCTGCAACTTCGGCGGAGGAGAGGAGTCGAATCGGCAGGGTAGGCGAAGAGGCAGAGGGTACTCGAGAGATAGAAATGATCTCGTGTAGGTTTGAGTTTTCGGAATTTCATATATATATTACTCGTAAATTACTGCTAATTAATTTAAAGCAGGAGGCGGCATCTAGCCTTGGGGGGGGGCGAATATAACAGTTTTCAAAATCTGGGAAACAGGACACGAGAAGGAGATAGACTACTCGAGTAGGTAAAGGAGCTACTCGAGTAGGTCGTCAGGAGGTACTCGAGTAGGTCTGCAAAGAGTACTCGAGTAGGTAGATAACTTACTCGAGTAGGTCGACAAGAGTTACTCGAGTAGGAGGAGAGAACTACTCGAGTAGATCGATGACTTACTCGAGTAGGTAAGTGACTTACTCGAGTAGGTCTTTAGATACTCGAGTAGGCACATCCTCATACTCGATTAGGTCAGTACACATACTCGAGTAGGTGCATTCTTATACTCGAGTAGGTAGAGAGGAGTACTCGAGTATGTCTCAGCTTCTCAAGTTGAATTTTGAAAAAGTTGAGAAGGGAGAGATTTTGACTAACCCCTTGCAATTACGAGTTTCTTAGTCAGCTAGCCTTCTTTAGTCCTCTTTGTTGAGCATCCCAAGCTCTATCTTGAAGAACGAGAACTTGGTCTCGTCCAGCGGCTTTGTTAAGTTATCTGCAACTTGCCTATCTGTAGGCACATATTGAAGATCTATGTCTCCATGCTACACATGTTCCCGGATGAAGTGATACCTTAGCTCGATATGCTTTGTCCGGCTGTGGGAAACTGGATTGTTGGCTATTACAATTGCGCTGGAGGAGTAACAGTACAAGGGAATATCTTTGAACTGTAGGTTGTAGTCCTCGAACTGATTCTTTATCCATAGCAACTGTGCGCAACAGCTGCCTGCAGAGATATACTCTGACTCGGCCGTTGAGATTGCGACACAGTTCTGCTTCTTGCTACTCCAGGAGATTAGCCTTCTTCCGAAGAATTGGAAAGTCCCTGAGGTGCTTTTCCGGTCGTCTTTGCTACCTGCAAAATCTGCATCTGAAAATCCAATTAGTTCATTGTCATTACTTCTTGGGTACCATAAGCCAAGATTTGGTGTGCCTTTAAGGTATCTCAGAATCCGCTTTGCAGCAGCGTAATGAGATTCCTTAGAGTTCACCTGAAATCTAGCACAGACACATGTTGAGAACATTATGTTAGGCCTACTGGCAGTAAGGTAGAGCAGGGATCCAATTATGCTTCTGTACTTGGTTTCATCAAAAGGTTTCCCTTTTTCATCCTTATCCAGAGAAATAGTTGAGCCCATTGGAGTCCTCATAGAGGTTGCGTTCTCCATTCCGAATTTCTTAATTAGCTCTTTGGTGAATTTGGTCTGGGAGATGAAAATTCCATCTTCAGATTGTTTCACCTGAAGCCCTAAGAAATACTTCAGCTCGCCCATACTGCTCATTTCAAACTTCCCTTGCATAAGTTTTGAGAACTTTTTGAAGAGGTTGTTATCTGTAGAGCCAAAGATAATGTCGTCGACATAGATTTGCACTAGCAAAATCTTGCCTTTTATTTCCCTAAGAAATAATGTCTTGTCTATCTTTATCCTTGTGAACTTGTTCTCAAGTAGAAAGGTAGACAGCGTTTCATACCAAGCTCTAGGAGCTTGTTTCAGAGCATATAGGGCCTTGTGCAGAAAATAGACTTGATCGGGAAAGTTAGGATCAACGAAACCTGGAGGTTGTTCCACATACACTTCCTCCTTTATGTTACCATTCATGAAGGCCGACTTCACGTCCATCTGATAGACGGTGAAGCCTTTGAAGGCAACATATGCGAGGAACAACCTTATTGCCTCCAGCCTCGCCACTGGAGCATATGTCTGGTCGAAGTCGATTCCTTCTTCTTGACGATAGCCTTTAGCGACGTGTATGGCCTTGTTCTTAATGATAGTTCCGTCTTCATCCATCTTGTTCCTGTAGACCCATTTTGTTTCAATGATGTTCTTTCCCTTGGGTCTTGGAACCAGCATCCACACATTGCCGCGCTTGAACTGATTTAGCTCTTCTTCCATTGTAATTATCCATGATGCTTCTAAGTTTGCTTCCTCAAATTTCTTTGGTTCAACCCGTGAGAGAAAACTAAAATGAAGATTCTCATTATTTGTACCTCTCCGATTTATGACACCATCCCGAGGATCTCCTATGATCTGGTCTATGGGGTGATCCTTCAGATGTCTGAGCTCTAGAGTTCTTGCATCTGGATTATCTATAAGCACCGGAGTGATTTCTTCGTCCTGGATGACTTCTCCATTTTGATCATCAGCCTCTCCAATGGGAGTTGGAGTGGTGATCTTAATGAACTTCTCGCCTTTGTTTTCAGACGGGTCTTCCAAGCTAGTTTCTTTCAGCTTTTCACCTGCATCTTCATCGAGCATACTAGACGGATTGCTTTGCAGCAAGCTCGTCTCATCAAATACAACATGTATCGATTCTTCCACCACCAGGGTTTTTCTATTAAAAATCCTATATGCCTTACTATGGCTACTATATCCTACAAAAATACCTTCAAAGCTCTTTTCGCTGAACTTGGTGGTATGATACTTACCATTGTTAAGTACGAAGCATTTACAACCAAAGATTCTAATGTAAGAGACTGTTGGTTTCCTGCCTTTTAGAAGTTCGTAAGGTGTCTTATTGTGGTCTTTGTTTATGAGTGCTCGATTTTGCACGTGGCATGTAGTGTTTACGGCCTCAGCCCAGAAGTACTCTGGTAGTGAAGCATCACTCAACATGGTCCTACAGGCCTCTATGAGTGTTCTGTTCCTTCTCTCAGCCACTCCATTTTGTTGTGGAGTACGAGAAGAGGAAAACTCATGAGAGATACCTAAGCTTTCACAGAATTCTGTCATGGCCCCAGATTTGAACTCTCTTCCGTTGTCACTTCTGATTTTCACTATGGAGCAGTTGTATTCATTCTGGACTTGCCTGACAAAATTGGTAAAGATGTCGAAGGTATCTGACTTGTGTTTCAGAAAGAACACTCATGCAAAGCGCGAGTAGTCATCAACAATTACCAATGTATAGTCCTTACCTCCCAAACTTCTAGTCTGCAGTGGACCAAACAAGTCCATGTGCAATAGATGAAGACATCTGTTAGAGTCTTTGCCAATAATGCTTTTAAAGGTAGCCCTTGTTTGCTTGCCTTTTATGCATGCATAACAAGGTCTGTCTTTGACGCATTTGACATTTAGGGAATCACGTACTAAGTTCATTGAAAATAGTTTATTAATGGTTTTGAAATTAATATGTGCTAGTCTCTTGTGCCATTGGTCACCAAGAGACGCACTATCTTTTGCCAAAAGACACAGTGGTGTAGAGGAATCTATACAGATGAAATTTAAACAGAAAATATTCCTGCTTCGAGTGCCGGATAGAATTGTTTCCATATTGTCAACGGATTTTATCAAGCACTTATCAGCATGGAACTCAACTATGTATCCTTTGTCACAGAGTTGGCTTATGCTAATGAGATTGTGTTCCAATCCTTCAACATAGGCCCCATCCGAGAATGATACATTGCCGTTAGTAATCATACCATAGCCTCTAGTAATTCCACGGTCTGAACCTCCAAAGATGACCATTGGTCCGTTCACGACTGGAGTAAAGTTCTGAATGAGGCTTCTCGTCCCGGTCATATGCCGAGAGCATCCGCTGTCCAAGTACCAGATAGGAATTTTGTTGGCCTTTGGACATCCCTGCAATCACAATCAGTTTTCCTTAGGAACCAAAACACGTTTGGGTCCTTGGTCTCGGGTTAGAGTGCTCCCCCTACGAGTGTTAGCATTATAAGTGGTCTTTCTCATATTGCTGACATGAGGGATTGCAGCGTTTCTGGAATTGAACCAGCAATCTATGGCGAAGTGACCAACCTTGCCACAGCACCAACAGTCAAATCTGTTGTACCTTTGCCTCAGGATCTCCTGCTTGACCTTTTGGAACTTTGGACTAGCAGTGGTAGCATTCTTGGAGGAAGATGCCTCATGATGATGACAATCACATGGCTTCTTCTCCTTTATGGGCTTCTCTACAACAAACTTTGTCTTTGGTGCGTTCTTGAAGTTATGTCCATGATTGAAAGGGTCATATCTCTGAAGAACAACTTCTTCATAAGGTGCCTTAAAGACACTTTCGCCAAAGTTTCGGGGTCTAGCCCATCCTTGATAGTGGGACTTTGGCTCTATATAAGTAGGCCTAGCAAAGTGCCCGTATGATGAGTCAAAATCAAACTCATTTGTTGGAAATATGACCTTTCTGAATGTGGTTTGATTTTGAGGGGTTTTTCCCTTTTCTTCGGCTGAGGCCTTTTTGGCGGTCTTATTTTTTCGTTGATTCTTGTTTCTCCTGGAGGATTTAGTAGGAGCTTCTTCATGGCCTAGTCCAGCTCCCTTGGCCTTTGCTGAGAATTCAGCAATGAATGGAAGAACCGTCTTGGGCATAGAGAAACTCTCAACAAGTTTCCTTTCAGCCGCAAGTTCGGCTTACAAACCTTTGATGATCTTCTCTTTCAGGTCAAGGTGCTCAAGAGCCTTGTTATATTCTTCAATAGTATTATTGAAGTTTTCCTCGAGGGAGTCAATCTTTGTGACTTTCTCTCTCAAGTTGCTCTCTTCGGCTTTTAGAGACTTGATCTCTTTAGCCTGAGTCTTCACGACTCGACGACATTTGTCGTAAGCCATGATTAACTCCTTATACTGGGCCATCAATTCTGACTCATCGTCAGAGGAGATACTCTCACAATCATGTTCAGAGACTTCAGACTCTGAGAGAGGGGTATGAGAGTTTATCTTCCCAGTGAACTGGGGCTCTTGTTCATCATCTGTTTGAGCCATTAGCCCAAAGTAAGCTTCTTCTTCTTCGCTTGACTCTGAAGAGTCGGAGTCGCTAAGAGTCTTGCTCCTTTTGGCTATAAGGCTCTTCTCTTTCCTTTTCCTGTTGTGTGAGGATTTCTTGTCTTCTCTTCTGCCACCCTCCTTCTTCTTGTGAGGGTAGTCAGCAATGACGTGATCTGGCTTATTACAACAGTAGCAAATGATGTCATTTGAAACGTATTTGTTCTGTTTAGTATTGTACCTTTCGTGGCTGCTTGAGCCTTTTCTTTGTCGATCGTCATCACGCCGCGATCTTCTCTATGAGGCATCCTTGCCTTTCCATTGTTTCTTTTTATTAAGAAACTTCTTGAATTGCCTAGAGAGTAAGGAGAACTCTCCTTCAGATAGTTCAGACCCCGAGGTGCTAGGCTCTGATGTTTCTTCTTCTTCATCCACTTCTGGAGCTGGAGCGGGGGATGTAGCCTTGGTCTTTCTGGAGGTTTCTGCCTTTAGAGCGACATATTTCTCCTTTAGTGCAGACCTGCCTTTCTCTTCTTCAGCTTTTCTTTTATTGATTTGGAGTTCATAAGACATAAGCTTTCCAAAGAGATTTTGCGGGTCCGTCTCAGCTAGCTTCCCGAACTCCCTGATGGCGCATACCATGTTATCCCATTCCTTGTATAGGGATCTCAAGCATTTGTCGTTCAGTTCTCTGTTGGTGAAGACACGACCATACACCCTTAGGCCATTTATAATTTTGAAGAAGTTTTCAAAGGTATCGGCGATTGTTTCTGTGTTCCCTTGTCGGAACGCTTCATATTTTTGATTGAGACGGGATCTCCGATCATCCCTTACTTCTTCAGTTCCTTCCATCATAGTGACTAAGGAATGCTACATCTCCTTAGCTGATTGACAGTGAATCAAATTCTGCAGCATCGAGTCATCGACTGCACTTGCTATAATGTTCTTAGCTTTCTTGTCGAGAGAGACAAGTGCAATCTCGTCTTTGTCGAGATCCATTAGCTTTTTGGGAACTTTCTTGGTAGGGTCGATAGTGGACACAGTCATGGGAACTTAAGGAGCTTCTTCAACGATCATGAAGATCCTTGGATCCACAGCTTCCATGAAAAATTTTATCCTTTCTTTCCACATGGGAAAGTTATTTTTGTTACACAGTGGAAGCTTGGCGAAATCTTTGCCCTTGTCCATTTTATGGTAGAATCTTTCAGACAACAGATTCAGATCTGATCAAGGTGTTAATCTTTTGACGATCAACCTCGCTTTGATACCAATTGAAAGAAAACGGTTGTCAACCTAAATCACCTAGAGGGGGGTGAATAGGTGAGTTGTGCGTCTTTTGCGGAATAAAAATTAGTTAGAGCACAGCACAGAACGATCTACCAATATCACAGACGACACAAGATCTATAGTGGTTCCCCAAACTTGGGTACATCCACTTTCCCTCACTGATCTAGTAATCAACTAGACTCGGTTACTCCACTATCTCGGATCAAAAATCGATCCTACCCTCGGAACAAAGTTCCTACAAACTCGATCCAAACAAAGGGATCTACACCTCGGAAGATAACCCTTCCTACAAACTCGGAGTGAAGAACTCCTACACTCGGAGAAGATTTCTCCTACAAAATTAATAAAGTGTTTACAAGAATACAAACAGTAAATCACTCAGATCTGAATGAAACAGCCAGGATCTTCTTCTTTTCAACTTTGTAGCACTTTCAGAAATCGGTGAAGAGGTTCTCGACTTCGATCTGGATTTACTCGTTTTTTACAGAAATCGAGAGAGAATATGATTAGCGAAGTCGATCTCGATCTGTAACTTTCTTCAGAATAGTCCTCTGAAAGTAGAAGCTTTGGCCGGAGAAGAAGGCGACGGCGGCGGCTTCCGATTTGCGAAAATCAGAGAGGAGTCGGCTGAAGAATATTTCTCGAAATAGTATGACAAGAAAACTTGGACAATACTTAGGGTTTGTCATTTACTGATAAGACCTTATATAGGAGAGACTAAAGGTCATAATCAGTCATAATGATGTACAAGTGGACCAATCATGTCGCGTGATTTGAAAAATCTCGTCAGAAAAAGGACTTAGAAAAATTTCGGAAAGATTCAGCCAACTACACGAGTAATTCAATAACTACTCGAGTAGTTGAATAACTTCTCGAGTATATGATGAAGAGCATACTCGGGTATATGGAGATAGACTACTCGAGTATATAGAAATCAACTACTCGAGTAAGAAGACAGAACTACTCGAGTATGTGTAGATACCTACTCGAGTACATAAAGGATCTACTAGAGTACTGGAGAAGTTACTCGAGTATGTTACATGAACTACTCGAGTACATGAAGTACTACTCGAGTGGAATACTTAGAAAAATTCTGAAGAGGTCTGCTGGCAACTACTCGAGTAGTTGAACTAAACTACTCGAGAGGAAGTAATCTACTCGAGTAGGTGAACATTCTACTCGAGTAAAAGACTTAGAAAAATTTTGGAGTAGGGAAATATCAGGGTACACGAGTGACACATGATCTACTCGAGTAGGTATAATGAACTACTCGAGTATGTTTCAATCTACTCGAGTATGTGAGAATACTTACTCGAGTATATGAATATATCTACTCGAGTAGTTGACTTAGGTACTCGAGTAGTTGACTTAGGTACTCGAGTATATTATACTCAGACTACTCGAGTAGGTGAAAGCTCTACTCGAGTAAAACACTTGGAAAATTTCTGATGTTGGAAAAACTGATTCTTCTAGAGTAGTCAACACTCAATTCCTTTCCCATAGTCCAATAGCTTGAATATGAAGTGTATCCCAATTGAGAGACCACACATGAGTCAACACCTTGGAATATGCAATGAGGGATTACATTGCACAGTTCCTATGTTTGGTGACCCACAATTGACCGACAATGGTCTACACTTCCAGTGAAATTCCTGCAAATATATAACTCAAACCAAGCATCAAATACAACTTAATTCATCTTAATTCCAGGGTGACTTCATCAAATCTGGGTTCATGTGGATGATATACCCAATAATTCTCAGACGGACGGGCAGATGGAATGCACCAACCGGACGCTGGAAGATCTTTTGAGGCTATGCATTTTGGACCGCAAGGAACCGTCGGAGAAGCTCTTACCCCGGGTCGAGTTCTCCTAAAACAACAATTACCAGTCCATCATCAGGATGGCGCCTTACGAAGCCTTGTATGGAAGGAAATACAGGACCGCGCTTTCTTGGATTCAGGACAAGGATCCGAAGACATTGGGATCGGATTTTGTTGAAGACACCGAGGCTCAGGTTAGGCTGATCAGAGATAGGATATTAGAGGCGCAGAGCAGACAGGCTAAGTACTATGACGCCCGGCATCGTCAGGTGGAGTTTCAGGTGGGGGACCGAGTGATTTTGAAGATTCGGCCCATGCATGGATTTTCACGGGTGCATGGTCGGAGGAAGATACTCAGCCCTAGGTATATGGGCCCTTACAGGATCCTGGAGCGGATCGGGCCCCTAGCCTACAGGCTGGATTTGCCACCAGAGCTGGCAGCTCTGTACGATGACTTCCACATTTCTTCGCTGAGGAGGGATCTACTACGCCCGAAGCAGCAGATTTTGACCACCGAAGGGCCGGTAGCTTCAGACCGGTCAGTTAGCTTGGAGCCGGTTCGAATCTACGATTGAGGAGTACGGATCTTGTGTCGCAAGAAGGTTCCGTTAGTCAAAGTCCTGTGGAGGAACCACGGGCAGGCAGAGCATACCTGGGAACCGCGGGACCTGATGCGACAAAAATACCCAGAGCTGTTCAGTCAGGTATACCTCACAACCCTGAAGATGTTTAATTTATTTTCCTGCTTTAAACTAGTAGGGCTGCTCTAGGAAGAGTAGAGGCTAATCTTTTGTTTATTGGGATCTTGGCTTCATCAATTGGGCGAATTGGTCATAGATTTAGGGTTCCCTTTAAACCTAATTTAGCAATCATGGCGTCGTGATGGGATGTTACAAATTTCTTTTCTTCGGTAGAAATTCCCGTAGGCTTAACCTTGATTTCAGGGACGAAATCTTTGTTTTGTTTATTGGGATTTGTAACATCCCATTTCCAACTAGACCCCTAAGAGTGGTTTTGGCCATAACTAGGTCATGACAAAACCCTAGGAAGTTCAAGAAGACCAAGTGAGCCTGGACATGAAGTTGGGAATCATCATGGTCTGCAAATAGTAGAATTATAAACAATAGTTTAGGATGACCACGGGGCTACACATTGACCCCAAGACCCTACCACAACACCCCCAAACATTTTGGGAGGCCCATTTGAGCCATAAGGACCCATTGGGATCAATCAAAGAGACTCAGTTGACCCAAGTCAACACTAACCCTAAAAGGGTCAAATTAGCCTATTTAGGGTCAATTGACCTTCCCCTAGACAAATGGGCCCCACCCATGCCCTCCTAACCCCAAAGTGATGTCAATGGGTCATCAAGTACACATTGGATTCAGCCCTAGAGACCAAGTTGACCCAAGTCAACTTAGGCCCCTCATTTGGTCAAAGTACCCTTACTAAGGGTAGGTGACCTCCAAAGTACAAGGTAATCCTACATAACCCTTCCTAGACCTCAGGGGAAGCCATGGGGTCACCAAGAACCCCTTGGGGCCAACCAAAATGGTCATGTTGACCCAAGTCAACTCTAACCCCTAATTTGGTCAAAGTGCCCTAACTAAGGGTCAAGTGACCACCAAGGTGCCCAACCAACCATACTCAGGGCTTTATAAACCCAAAGTGAGGTCAATGGTCACTAGGGACCCATTGGAGTCAATCCTAGTGGCTAAGTTGACCCAAGTCAACTCAAGCCCCAAAGTGGTCAAAGTGGCCTTACCAAGGGTCAAGGGACCTCTAATGTGCCAAGTTAACCCTACCCAACCCTACATAGACCATAGGGGAGGCCAATGGGTCACCAGGGACCCATTGGGGTCAACCCAAATGATCAAATTGACCCAAGTCAACCCTAGCCTATGCCAAGTCAAACCTAGCCCAAATGGGCTAACCCAAGCTCAAACTCATTTCCCCCACTTGGGCTAACCTCATTTTATTATTAATATGATGCTATGGGCTGCCAATAGGCTAGGGAGATGAGCAAATTCGTTCATGATGACTAGGAGAGAGAAAGCTTCATTTTGCCCTTTAATGGAGGAGAGAGAAAGAGGGAGGAAGGAGCCATTCATGGCTTAGGGAGGCCAAGATCCATCTTTGATGGCTGAATTCGACTCCCTTGTAGAAGGGGAGGAGTTTCCAGCAGTTTCTTGGCCACCCCAAGCCAGATTCACCTCCCCACCACCTTGGCCGAACCAAGCCTTCAATGGACATTAATGGCCATTGATGTTTGGCCTCTCCCCTCCTCCAACTGATGATTTAAACACCATCAGTGACATAAGAGGAACCCTTCCCACCATTTACCTAAGGAATTCGAGCCACTTGACTGCATTGTTGTAGAAATCTGGCCGGTGGCACCACCACCATGGCAACCCGAAGATCGACTCAACTCTAGACCACTAGAAAGGTCCTCCTCCTCTCCTTAACTCACGGGTAGATCGTAGCATTCGTTAGGTGCAAGGTTCGGGCTCAATTGAACCCGATCCAAATCCTGGTTTTCATGGATTTCGGCCGAAAAAAAACCTTGTAGAACCGCCGGAAAATGCCTCTCCGGCGGCTGTGCCGCCGCCTGGCGACAGCTACCACCTCAACGGAGGTGGTGGTGGCGGTGGCCGGCCGGGGAAGGGGCTGGGTGGCCGGCGGCAGCCGCTTGAAGTCAGCCCAGGAAGAGCAAATCGTGGCCGTAGGCTCAAGGAAGGAGATGAACAGATTCCGTCCATTTGCTTCAAGATTCGTGCTAATATGATATTAAAACTATAGTATAAATATTCTGATTATGTCATTTTGTCACAGATTTCTGTATTTAATGGTTTTAATTTTTAAAAATACCAAGGCCCACCTGGTGGGAAAACTTGCAATATGAAAGGTGTACCCCTATGGGTCTACTACAATCCAAAATTGATTTGGACCAATTTGGCCCTATGGTTGGACCAGGGAACCCATTTTGGTGGGACCTACACCTAGGGCTAGGCAGGCATTAAACTGAGTGCCCACACTTCATCCTTGATCTAAATTAATTGAACTTTTGGCAGGGAGTCCACCCTAGCTATACCTAGGGTCTGCCCAAAATTCAGAATTTGTAGAGACACTTTGCCTAAATTTTTTACTTTTATTTAATAATGATAGGGTATTTTAATTAAGTGGTATAATTACCTCCAAACCCTCCCAAATTTTGGTCCCTGGCATCAACACTTAGCTCTGTACAAAATTTCAACTCATTTGGATAGGTTTTGGTTAGGGAATCACCAAACCCTAGTTTGGCCTTAAGGAGGTATTTTTGACTAAAAGTGCACCATGGGCTTAGAGTGGCCACCTCCCCTCAACAGAGGCTGAGGTCTTGGACACTGACTTAGTATGGCCAATGACACCCTCTTAAGGAAAATGGGGTGATTTAGGTTTGATTTACCCTAGGGTTCAACCTCAAACACTAAGGAAGGACTTTTGGGGGTTGTGAAGGACATGGGGGCTAATGCCCTTGTATGCCTTGAAAACTCCGTAGCATTGAAGGTAATGTAACCTAAGTTCTCTGGAAGGAATCTTAGAGGATTTGGAGGAAGGTAGGCACCTCAAAACCCTAACCCTAGTTTTAGGGTAGAAGCACAATTTTATAAATCAGTCACTAAACCATATCTAAAGGTTATGAATTTTGGGTAGAGTAAGTTTTAGATCATCTAGAACCCCTGGTAATGTTATTAGAATTTTATGGATTATATTTCTGGTACTTTATTTGTTAAATACCAAAAGGCCCAAAATGGTGTTTTACTTAATTTGATTATTCTATTCATTTGAATCTGATGAAACTTGGTCAGAAGATAATCTAGGTCTAAGTGAATATCCCTGAATTTTGTTACAATTTTTAATGGAATATATTTAGTACTTCCTTCACTAGTTTCAAAAAGGGGCTTTGGTGGAATAAAATTATTTATAGATGATATTACTGTTGAAAAATCATGAGACTTGGGTACTGATTTGTTCAGGCCAAACTATACTTGTAGGAATTTATTCATAATTTTTAGAGGGCTGTTTACAGTACTTCCTTTACAAGCCCATAATTTTGAGATTTTTGATAATTGATTTATTCAGAGAATAATTCTTGCTGAAAAATTATGAAACTTGGCCAATGCTAATTTTAAGGTTGTATCTGTATAGTATAATTAATTCATAATTTTTGGATGGATATTTTCTGTACTTGGTTCATAAACAACGAAAGATAGTAAATATTACTAAAATAATTTTAGTGCACTTTTAATGATAGCAAAATTGTGAAACCTTGGATTTACCATACTGAGATAACCTAATATTTATCATAATTTTTCTAGGAATCTTGCATGTGTACTTAGGGTAGTTCATGTTCAAACTGGTAGCCTTTGGAAGCCTTAAGGAAAATAATTAAATACCAGATAAGTTAGGAAAATTATAATTTCCTGTATTTAGTCTATTCGTGTCATGATAAGTCTCCAGTAAATAAGGTAGGCCATTTGGATGAGTATTTGGATTATCTCCTGTCCGGACCGACATATAGCATAGGATGGTCTGCATTTGGCAAGATGGGTAAGTTGCAATAAGATACGATGAGACATAGTGTAGGAGTTAGTCATTTTGGATAGAGGTGGATGAGTTCACCATAGAAGGATGGGAGGAGTTGTGAGGAATTCGTTTGTCTAGAGTTTAGAGGCACTCGGGTTCGACGAAAGATCGTCCTTCCCGAGGTGAGGTAGAGTCAAATCACCCTAGGATTAGCTTATCGAAATATGAGAAGGTAATGGGTAATGGAATCAACCAATAACAATAATAAGTACCTTGCGAAAGGGAACGCTGGGCGTAATCCCAACATAGTTCCTAGTGCCCCTTGAGGGCCCTTCACAGGGAATACCGGGGGCAGTCCTGGGTTAACGTAAACTGTATTAACAAGCTGAAAAGAGTAACTTAGTAATTAGGGTTGCACATTTCACGAACACAGATAGCACTAGAAGATAGTTTGAAGCTTCGGCTTGGATCGTTAATAGACGGATGTTTTTGTCCGGTGAGCTTTGGCTCGGTTGATATTTGTGACGGACGGGATGGTCCGGGGAGCTTAGGCTCGGTTGATATTTGTGACAAACGGGATGGTCCGGGGAGCTTTGGCTCGGTATGATACGAAAACTTGCATGTACATGAAAGGAAAGAAAATTAAGGTGGTGGGTCTTCGGTATTGGAGGGTCGATGCACCGACGCCAATACGCTGACTCGGCAAGTGTGGTTAGCACTTCGCCAACAGAAGTCCGATGCGCCAGCCGGTAAGAGTATGCAGGAGTCCGCTTCGTACACCAAGCGTTGAGGCGTACGATAGGTCTGACCGGTAGTGCTTTACTGGTTTAGAGGTGGGCGAGGCCCAACCCACCGCTTCCGTCTGCCACTACGGAGGTATCCTGGGAGGTGGGCTCCAGAAAGGGGGAACTAAAGGTCTGTGTACATAGAGTCGGGTGTGTGTGTTGCACTTGCATGTTCCATCATACCCACTTGCATGTCATAGCATAATCGATTCATTTAACCCTGACACCTAAAGTATAAGTGGAATGAGATGCTTATACATCAAAACCTGCAAAACGACCCCTTGGTCTATAAGCTTGTGTGGGCAAGTTTATAAATTAAGGTCAATTTTGATATATATTTGCTGCTGTTTGATAACCGACACCCCAACGTATAAATTGGTATGAGACTTTTTATACGATGGGAGCCTTACAGAAGACCCCTTGGCTTATGTGTTCTCACAAAAGTGAAGGTTACTTTTCATATTTCATCTTATTGTCAATATCTACTATAGAATTGCTAGTATAGATCCGCTGCCATCTGTTTTTGATTATTCTCCACCTTCAAGTCCTCCCCTTTCTTCCACTCCGCTCGGTGCCTAGGAGCCATGGGGGAAGGGGTGGGGGATGATAGGGCTTAGTCTTTTATACTAACGGTTTTCGAACCGCATCATTTTTGGGAATCGTGGAGCCCAGCAGGGGGGAGCAGCCCCAGAGACCGGTGCACTTGGAGATGGGGCAGTCTAGCTCCGGAGTTCATTCAGCCGGGACCGTGAGTCTCGACCTTGAGTAGATGTTCTGTTTTTTGCTTCCGCATGAGTGATTTGTAGTGAGGACATGATGTACCGGGCATAAGCCCGTATTTTAGTACTCTGATATATTATTCTGTGGACACTCCCTTCGTGGAGATTTTCTATATGATATGTGATTTTCTGTGGACTGCTAGTTTGCATTTACTTTGTTTTGCTACTTTTCTGTTATCGAATTGGCCAGCAGAATCGACGCTTTGTGGTGATGACCCTTCAGGGTGTGAAGGTGTCACTGCAAAATGGAGGTTCTGGGCCTAAGACCTCGGTGTTGAAAAAAAGGGGGGGTCTTACAAAATATACTAGGACGAGTCGGCCATCTCGTGTAAAATCCCTCCTCCCTGGAATTGAGCACGACCAAGGAGGGATTTAACGCTTAGGACCATCGCCTTACAATGACACCAACTATGTGTTAGTTGCCACCACAAGACAGTGACCCTGCCGACAAACATGATCATTCACAACCAACGAAGAAAGAGGTAAAACAAACCCATATATCTCAACAAAGATATAATAAATATCTAATCAAAGGTCCAAATAAGATAATATAAGAGTACAAGATAAAGGGCTTATGCCCAGTACATAAATATCATAAAAATCACTCTCTCTCTCTCTCAACTAACAATGCGGAAGATAAACTATAGGATCGTAAACCTGATGTCGGGTAGTAGTGGTGATAGTGCGCGGCTCCGGCTCCTTAGATCCTGGCATCTCAATCTCTGGCTCCGCCTGGTCGAACTGCGGCGGTGTCTCCACGTGTCCCTAAAATTATGTGGTCAAACGACCGTTAGTCAAACTATACTAAGTTGCTTCGTGCTCACCCCCGTGACTCTATACACAGCATGGGAGGAAGAAAGTGGAGGACCAATAGTAGCAGAATGTACAAGCAGGTGACAGTGATATGTATATATATTTCTCTAGCAGTTCTATATTAGTGTGAGCAGAAAGAAGAGTAACAACTAGTACAGTATAAAAGTATAGTAAGAGGAGCTAAGTAAAACAAGTACAATAAAATAACTACACTATCATCACAGAAGCGTACCCAAACATATATGAATGCTCGTACAAACATATAAGTTAAGGTTTCCGAAAAAGAAACACATCATATGTAACGCCCCCACTCGTCACATGGCATATAACGGTGGGTCCGGCCGGGGCCCCACGCCATAGGTCACAGACAAGTGACGGAATTAATTGTGGTGATCAAATTCTATTAGTGTCCTTAACCAAATCCATTCTAGCGCAGCATATTTACGTTGCATGAACTCAACACCATGAATGTCCACTAATATATTAATTCCATATTTATATATCCAAAACCAGGAATGTATACAACCCACACACACATGGCCTTAAGGCCTTACAGGTTTCTCTTTTTACACATATACAGGTTCGTATATCGGTACGCAGGCCGGCCACACATGAAATCCAACCACGGTTCACTTGGCCTTTAAGGGCCTTAGAAGCAAGCTTTCAATCCGCTTATTTCATTTCAAGCTGCAGCACCTGCAAGTAGACATCCACCAAAGAGCGGCAAACAAAGTAACGGTCAGTTATAGCTGACCAATTATAACGACCCTACCCCATGCCCGGGGCAGCGGTTCCTTCCCTGTATGCATTTGCACGTATAATAGCTAACAACCACAAGCATATCAAATCACAAACGCCGACCGCAGCCAGACGCTTCGTGCACTCAGGGCACCTTACGGTGTACCGGAAACCCGGGGTAACACCACCAATCGCACGGTAATTAACTTGTTGGCTGGCCGGTCCTAGTCACCCCAACACACATGCGGGTTGCATTCCGCCCAAACTAAGCAGAGGTACGTACCGCATGACAAACATGAGCATTCATCCAACAGATCAACCCGCTTTTATTTCGGTGTAGCAAGTCGGGCTATCGCACGCTCCCGAACACTGCCACCAATCGATCTTTCCATCATGCCCAGGTACAGGTTAGCCTTGCCCGTGCTTAAGTCGTCACTGGCGCACCGTGACACCGGTCGGCCTTCCCTTCCTGGGTAGCCACAGATTCTCGCTCTCACAGAGCAAACCACAAGGAGCTTCGCAAAGCATCCAAGATCATATCCATGGCTAGCCCACACATGAGCATACCATCCACACATAGCATTCAATCACAAAGCACATAGCATCTTTGGAAATCCACAGAGTCTCCTCCGGTTTACCCATGATCATCACCAATCCAGACTAACGGTCCAGATGGGCTTCACTCAGTATGCCTATGTCGTACTCCACAATTCCGGCTCTAGATGCAGACTCAACGACGGTATCACTTCGCGAATCCACCTTTTGGTGGAGGATTCCACGCATATGCATAACGAAAGGACTTCGATGTCCAAGAAGGAGATCGTTACCCTTGAAGATCGCTTCGGCGCCATGAAGTAGCCGGATGGAAGTCACGACCTCAGCTTAGCCTTCACGAATTTGCTCTCGGATCTTCGTTCCGCACTCCGCAGCTCCTCCAGCAGCTGATTTCTCTTCCTCCTTCCTTCCCTTGCACTCCCCTCTTCTCGCTCTCTCTTGAAATGAGAAGAAGAAGAAGATAATGAAGAGGAAGGGTTTAAATCCCCTTTTCCCCGGCCTTAGCAACACCTGGCCAGAGCCTATCCATGGGATCTAGAAAGAGGGAATCAAACGGCTCAGAATTGTCCAGAAAAGCATGAACACTGCCTGACACGCCCTGTGACACGCCCTTGTCACAGGCCGTGTCACTTAAGCGACAGTCAACCGACTTAAAGCCAACCAGTATACGGCTATGGGACACTCCCGTGTCACGGGCCGTGTTCCCTGACACGCCTTAAGACACGCCCGTGTCTGTTGCCATGTTCATCAGGCTTCACAACCTCAAAATCACCCGAGACTCACACGGCCCTGGGACATGCCCGTGTTCTAGGCCGTGTGCACCTGGACATACCCGTGTCCCGCAAACACGCCCTAGCTCAAAACGTCAGGCTGAGTTCGTCAACCACATTGACACGCCCTGTGACACGCCCATGTCACATGCCGTCTCCTCACTCGACACTCGACACTCGATAATCGTCGAGCAAAATTCGTCGACTGCATGACCTGACACAACCTCAGCACGACACGCCCTGGGACATGTCCGTGTCCTAGGCCGTGTCACCGATTCCTGAACCCAAACTGACCCAAATGCATTTTAGGGTGTTACAATCCTCCCCTCCATTAAAGAATTTCGTCCTCCAAATTTGGCTCACGCCAATCAGTCACAACATCACAAAATATTACACCCACCGCATCCGAGCACGCAAAAAGGCGAGCCGGGTTTGAGCTCAGAGGCCGCAGCATGTCTCACCCCAATCCATCGCACAAACAAACCAATATCAACCCATTCATAGATCCAAATACATGTAGAACTCCATCTCACCCGCCATGTACATAACATATGTCACAGATACAAAGACATAACATTCACATATACACATAGATGACGGGCCACACTTATTTCCGCTCATCCGTATTATTTTGCAAATAGCGTTTAAACTCCTCGGTAAATGCCAAATTGAAAACCCGAGGTTGAACTTCACCAGGTGCACTTTGCGGCTCTTGCCCGTCCATATTATGCAATCGAGGCTGCATCTGAGATGCAGATGACTCGGTTACTGCTTTGTCCTTATCTTCATAAGACGCACCCATCATTTTCTCACTTCTAGGAGGGCCGCTTCGACAGTTAGAGGCTATATGCCCCTGTTTTCCGCATTTAAAACATGTACGTGTCTCAACACGTCTTTGTCCATACGTTGCTTCTGATGCAACATTCGACGAAGTTTGTTCCACAGGCTTGAATCTCTTCTTCTCTCGTTTCTAAAAATCCAATTGTTCTGACTGCGGAACTTTGAATTCTGGCTTCTCCATTGCCAGTCTCCTCGTTTCTTGCACTCGCTTCATATCCTTCTCCAATGCACGGGCTGTGTCTACCAACGCTTGGAAACCTTGGCTCACCGAACTAGGAAGGGCCAACCGTAACTCATCTCGAAGGCCCTCATAAAATCGATTCATCTTTCAGGCTTCCTCGGCGAAAGTAGATCCCGCATACCACCCCAGTTAAGTAAATTCATGCAGGTATGTATCAATATCCCGCTCACCTTGCACTAAACGTAAAAATTCATTTTCCATAGCAATCCGATGGGACACTGGCACGTACTTAGCTAAAAACAAGCGGGAGAATTCTTCCATGGAAACCTCTGCTAACCCGCGACCGGCCAAGTAATGCACCTCCATCTCATCCCACCATAACCTCGCATCTCCCTCCAACAGAAAAGTGGCTAAAGTCACTTTTTGCTCCTCCGTTTTCCTGATGGCAGTCATGATTCGTTTTACCCTCGCAAGACAATCTTCCGCCTGCATTGGGGAAATCGCCCCGCCAAACGTAGGTGGATGAAATTCCATAAAACTTTTCAACGCACATCCACAGGCTCTTGCCGAATAGCAAGCTGCACAGGTACCACTGCAGGCCTTGCAGGTTGTGTCTGCAATAAAGCGAGCACTATTTCCGTCACCACCCGAATGGTCTCCGCCAAAGGAGGCGTAGGCGCTTCAACCGGTGCGACAATCTTATCAGACCACTGGGGCTCAGACGGCCCAGCTCCACTACTCGTCACCTAGTAATGTACAGAACACCATTAATAATTCATATCATAACGATATTGCTACATGGACTACACACTCACGCACGGCATGTGCATGAAATACATTCCTAGTGGACATTCGTGAGTTCAATTTTGTTCTCTCCTCCCAAACAATCTCAACCTGGCTCTGTGTAACGCCCCGAAACTCAAAAGAGCGACGGGGGGCGTTTTGGGCCAGCTTTGGGTTCTGGCTGCAGGCACACGGCCTGGGACACGGGCGTGTCCCAGGGCGTGTCAAGCTTGTGTCGACACTCAGCCGGGAAGTCGACATTTTGATCTCGACATTGTGTCGAGACTGGGCACACGGCCTGTGACACGGGCGTGTCGCAGGGCGTGTCGACCCGTGTCGACACCTAGCCCGCGAAGTCGACACTCTGCGTTCGACGAAGTGTCGAGACATGGCACACGGCCTGCGACACGGGCGTATCGCAGGGCGTGTCGACCCGTGTCGACACTCGTCCCGGGGAGTCGACACTTTGCCGACGATGTGTCGATACAAGGCACACGGCCTAGGACACGGGCGTGTCCAAGGGCGTGTCGTCGGGTCGACGATCTTCGCTCGACGAAGTGTCGAGTGTCGAGACCGTTTACACGGCCTGGAGCCCAGGCGTGTTGAGGTGACACGGGCAAGGACACGGGCGTGTCCTAGAACCCGTGCAGTGCTCGGGTTGTTTTCGGGGAAAAATGATGGGGGTACACGGCCGGCCACACGGCCGTATCAGTTGGAACACGGCCGTGTCAGGTCGAACACGGGCGTGTTCGATACCCGTGTGTTATTACAGGCAAGCCGATTTTGACGGAAAATGAGGCACACGGCCCTGGACACGGGCGTGTGCCAGGCCGTGTGCAGTCCAGATTGGACATTTTAGTCCCGAATCAAAGCCGTTCATTTCTTTAATTGATGATCCAACGGCTGGGGGGTTGTTCCTGAAGGGATATACCCGGTATTGGGCCTTAGAAACCCTCACTTTTCATGAGTGGTTGTCTTTCTAAATCTTAGAAATAGAGGAGAGCCAAGGAAGGAAGAAGAAGCTAGATCCGGCCATTGGAGGAGCTTCGAAGCTCCGAATCGCGAGCCGACTTCGGATCCACGGAGGCAAAGCTAGTGCGGTGCTTTTCATCCGCTTACTTTTCCATGGCGCCAAAGAGGAACGCTAGGGTAACGATTCTCTTCTTGAGCATGAGTAGCTCTCCTTCTTTGCATAGGAAGCCCGCTCTCGCGAGTTTGCAGTGAGTTGGAGGCGTTCCTTCGGGTAGATATGTGAAGTTCCCATTGTTTAGAGTCTGTAAGCGAGAACAGACATAGACATGATGTGTGAAGCCTATCCGGACATGTTTGTCTGGATCGGTGATGTTGTATTGCATAATGCCGGAGAAGACTCCGTGTTATTGGTTGTTTTTTGGGTTTTTTACATGGTAGATTGCAACAGGGAGCCTTGGGGATTAACCCAAAGGTGCACCCGGAAAACTGGGCGGATACGTGATCTTGCCAACTTGGTGGCCTGAGAGCCAGCTTGAACATAACCGAGTTATGTGAATTGTGATGGAAATGGGACTCGGGGGAAGTTTGACCCGCGCATATGGCTTAAATTGTCGTTGCGATGTGAGCGCGGGTTAGATGGAACCGTACCCGTTCTATGTCGTTCGGTTAAAGAGACCTAAGGGTACGTGGCACTTGTCGTTGGCATAGATTAGGGTCTTCGGCGGTCTATTGCTTAAATTGTCATGACCCAGGCCAAGAAGACAAAATGCTCATAGGTTTGGCCATCAAAGTGGCGGTGGTGAGTCCGGAATGTCTATGGCTTTAATTGACATGACATCGACCGGTTCATCGAGAATGTGCCCTGAGAGCATGGGGCGTGTGGCCGTGCGAGCCAACATCTGTGATGTAGTGAAAATATTATATTGCTTGCTTATGCTAATGAAATGCAAGGAAGAAGCATCGCCTCCCCGAGTTGGGGGCGGGATCGTTATAATTTGGTCAGCATTGCTGACCGTTGTCTTGTTTTGCCACCGTGCGGTGGTTTGTTGCTTGCAGGTGCTGCTGGACCTAGCGTTCAATAGCGGGCTAAAGCCCAAGTGCGAAGCCGGCCCTCGAAGGCCTAATTAGAAGTGTTTACTGTTTTATTCATGTATGACCGGCCTACGTGCCGTGGTTTTTAAATCATGTAATATCAAGTAAAACATTTTGTAAGTCCTTAAGGCTTGTGTTGGTATATGTATAACATTCCTATTTTGTATTAGTGGACATTCATGCTTTAGTGCTGGGTTCTTTGTTACAAATTATTAAATTGCTTCCGCTAGAATGCTCTGTGTAGGACGTTATGATTGGTTGGATGGTTTCCATGAGTAACCACCAGGTATTTCTGTGGCATACGGCGTCGGGCCCCGACCGGACCTACTGTTATATGCTATGCAATGGATAGGGGGTGTTACAATTTGGTATCAGACTACTGGTTTTGGTCGGGCTTAACTTGAATTCGTGGGCGAATTCTTTTTAAGGGGTGGTGAGCACATTGTGTGCGTCATCGTTATAACAGTAAAAGAACCCATGAATGTCCACTTAGGAATGAAAATACACGTGTTTGAGGAACCTGCATGTTCCTATAATTGTTGTTTGCAATTTTACTTGGTTGCTTAACAGTGTTTTGTACCACTATAGGTGACCAAAAGTGGTGTTAGGTCGTAAGAACGCCGAGTTTCTGAGGCTAGCAGTGCACTAGATGTTGCTCCTGCAACAACTCTATCGGCTGAGAACATACGCTTGGTGGCCGAAGCTGTGTTGGCCGTGATAAATGCGCAGCCTGCAAGGCAAACGCAGCAGCCCGCTCCTGCGATGGAGCAAGAACCTCTTCAAGAGGCTGAGCTGAGGAGAGTGGAGCAAGTGGTTGTGGAATCGGTGGTACCAAGGAGGGCAACCGAGAGACAGCTTAAGCATGTTATGAGCTTTAATCCTCCTGTATTCTCGGGGTTGGGAACCCCATCTCAAGCTGAAGACTGGCTCTCCAGGGTGAAGAGAGTCAAGACAGCAACGGAGACGGAGGAGTGGCAAATGACCACCATTGCTACGTTCCTTTTGGACGGTGAAGCGAGAATATGTTGGGAAGGTTTGGAGCTGCATCATTTGAGAGGTAGGCAACTTGTTGATGTCTCGATGGAGGAGTTCTCGAGATTGTTCTTGGCTCGATACCTCCCTTCGACGCAGAAGATAACATTGGAGAATGAGTTTCTGAAGTTGGTTTAGGGTGAGAGGAGCGTGGATGAATATCTCCACGAGTTTACTCGTTTGAGTCGATATGCTAGCTCCACAATCGCGGATGAGGAGGGCAAAATGAATCGATTCTACGAAGGCTTGAGAGATGAGTTGAGATTACTACTCTGGGGGCCGATGACACAGGGTTTCTTAACCTTGGTCAATACTGCCCGGTCCTTGGAGAATGACATGAAGAATGTACAAGCAAATAAAAGCATGGGTGAGAAGAAATCTGAATTCAAAGTGCCGACTACTTCAAAGTCCAGTTATCGGAGGTCTTTCAAGAAGCATAGGACTTCGGGTCCAGCTCCTTCTGGTGCCTCTGGGGCGACTACGAGTCGGGCCCCGGGCGCGTGTTTTACTTGTGGAAAGACGGGGCACTTTGCCCGTGACTGTTGGAGCGGACGTCCTAAGTCCGAGAGAAGGCTGGGAGCGACTTATGAAGAGAAGGGCAAGGCGGTGGAGTCGACCGCGTCCCACTATGCTCCGGCCCAACCAAGGGTGTATAATCTTGGCCAACAGGAGGCCATCAAACAAGCTGATGTGGTGACAGGTACGGTTTAATTTATAGCAAGTCAATTTCTTTAAATACTTGTTATGTACATGTTACCTTACCACTGCTTGTTTAGGATTTGTTTTGATTTGTGAAAATCTGGCAAGAGCACTCTTCGATATGGGAGCTTCACACTCCTTCTTATCTGAAGGATTTATATCACGCATCGGAGTCCCTTCTTCGATGGCGAAGGATAAGTTGGATGTGTTGTTGCCCAATGGGTGTTCGATGCGAGCGGATAGGATCTGCGATGTTAAGATTCGTATTGGGGATCAGGAGTTCGACCTGCAGAGAAGGAAAACTCCACCAAGAACTACTCACCCTCCTGGTAAGTCTTAATGAGCATTGTGAGGTTAATTATCTTGAAAAGGATTGTAAAGTGTCTAGTAACAAACAAAAGTATTCATCTCTTCTCTTAGTACACCAGATCACAAAAATAAAAACAAACTTAAAAAGAATAAAAGTGATCCCCTAAGAACTACTTCACTCCTTGATAAGTCTTAATGAGCATTGTGTGTATGAAGCACCATAGTAGTTGTACTTTTTATGTATGTGCATTGAAATATCGTGCAAGTAATTTTATTTGTATATTTTAATGTTGTGTTATTTCATCATATATGCCATTTATTTTGATTAATATATTTGTATACTTTATCAAATTACTTTTGTACACATTATTATCATATATAAAACTTCTACTCATGAGAATTGGATCTTAATGCATATCTTCACAATTCTATACAACGTAAGTAAATGCACTAGATTACAAAGCATGACCACTTCAATGTTTTGTTTACTTGAAATGCAAATTTTATTATATTCTAGTTTTGTATCTTTTCTTGATATTTTCAAATCATGCTTGCAATTATATATCATTGGAATAACATCTCTTGAAACTTTAACTCAAACTTCTACTTTTTCAGTTTTAAAACTCAGTGTCTTTTATATACTCGTACTTTATAAAAAGATGTTTATTTTTAAGAATGCTTATTATACTTTCTGATGTGATTACTACTTGCTCTTATTTTTAAGAACCTTAACAAGTGGTATCTTGAGATAAAAGTGCTTACACTATCAATTCATTTATGTTGCTTACTATTTTATGCTCCACCATGCTTATTTTAACAAGTGGTATTTAACAAGCTTTTTATAGCAATATATATTTCTTCTCTACATAGAAACAAATTATTTTTTTATTGCATTCACGCACCTCTACCCCCTTTTTATACAATCAAAAAGGGGATAATAAATTGCATGAATTTAAAATTTTAGAGTGGAGTACATTGA